>CAKAJI010000330.1:88760-203758 GCA_916610255.1 Lasioglossum lativentre
CAATGATACACTGCATATTACGTTATATTATCACGTATTTTCAATGATTGACTGCATATTACGTAATATTATAAGGTATTTTCAATGATAGACTGCAAATATTACATTATATTATAAGGTATTTTCAACGATACACTGCATATTACGTTATATTATAAGGTATTTTCAATGATACACTGCATATTACGTAACATTATAAGGTATTTTCAATGATATACTGCATATTACGTTATATTATAAGGCATTTTCAAAGATACACTGCATATTACGTTGTATTATAAGGTATTTTCAATGATACATTGCTTATTACGTTACATTATAAGGTATTTTCAATGATATACCGCATATCACGTTATATTATAAGGTATTTTCAATGATACACTGCATATTACGTTATATTATAAGGTATTTTCAATGATACACTGCATATTACGTAACATTATAAGGTATTTTCAATGATATACTGCATATTACGTTATATTATAAGGCATTTTCAAAGATACACTGCATATTACGTTGTATTATAAGGTATTTCCAATGATAGACTGCATATCACGTTATATTATAAGGTATTTTGAATGATACTCTGCATATTACGTTACATTACAAGACATTTTCAATGATAGACTGCATATTACGTTATATTATCACGTATTTTCAATGATTGACTGCATATTACGTTACATTATAAGGTATTTTCAATGATATACTGCATATCACGTTATATTATAAGGTATTTTCAATGATACTCTGCATATTACGTTATATTATAGGGTATTAACAATGATACTCTGCATATTACGTTACATTACCCAATTTTTTCAATGATACACTGCTTATTACGTTACATTATAAGGTATTTCCAATGATAGACTGCATATCACGTTATATTATAAGGTATTTTGAATGATACTCTGCATATTACGTTACATTACAAGACATTTTCAATGATAGACTGCATATTACGTTACATTATCACGTATTTTCAATGATTGACTGCATATTACGTTACATTATAAGGTATTTTCAATGATATACTGCATATCACGTTATATTATAAGGTATTTTCAATGATACTCTGCATATTACGTTATATTATAGGGTATTAACAACGATACTCTGCATATTACGTTACATTACCCAATTTTTTCAATGATACACTGCATATTACGTTATACTATAAGGTATTTTCAATGATAGACTGCATATCACGTTATATTATAAGGTATTTTCAATGATATACTGCATATTACGTTATATTATAAGGCATTTTCAATGATACACTGCATATTACGTTATATTATATGGTATTTTCAATGATATACTGCATATTACGTTATATTATAAGGCATTTTCAATGATAGACTGCATATTACGTTATATTATAAGGTATTTTCAATGATATACTGCAATATTACGTTATATTATAAGGCATTTTCAAAGATACACTGCATATTACGTTATATTATAGGGTATTAACAATGATACTCTGCATATTACGTTACATTACCCAATTTTTTCAATGATACACTGCTTATTACGTTACATTATAAGGTATTTCCAATGATAGACTGCATATCACGTTATATTATAAGGTATTTTGAATGATACTCTGCATATTACGTTACATTACAAGACATTTTCAATGATAGACTGCATATTACGTTATATTATCACGTATTTTCAATGATTGACTGCATATTACGTTACATTATAAGGTATTTTCAATGATATACTGCATATCACGTTATATTATAAGGTATTTTCAATGATACTCTGCATATTACGTTATATTATAGGGTATTAACAACGATACTCTGCATATTACGTTACATTACCCAATTTTTTCAATGATACACTGCATATTACGTTATACTATAAGGTATTTTCAATGATAGACTGCATATCACGTTATATTATAAGGTATTTTCAATGATATACTGCATATTACGTTATATTATAAGGCATTTTCAATGATACACTGCATATTACGTTATATTATATGGTATTTTCAATGATATACTGCATATTACGTTATATTATAAGGCATTTTCAATGATAGACTGCATATTACGTTATATTATAAGGTATTTTCAATGATATACTGCATATTACGTTATATTATAAGGCATTTTCAATGATACACTGCATATTACGTTATATTATAAGGTATTTACAATGATACACTGCATATTACGTTATATTATAAGGCATTTTCAATGATAGACTGCATATTACGTTATATTATCACGTATTTTCAATGATTGACTGCATATTACGTAATATTATAAGGTATTTTCATTGATAGACTGCAAATATTACATTATATTATAAGGTATTTTCAACGATACACTGCATATTACGTTATATTATAAGGTATTTTCAATGATACACTGCATATTACGTTGTATTATAAGGTATTTTCAATGATACATTGCTTATTACGTTACATTATAAGGTATTTTCAATGATATACCGCATATCACGTTATATTATAAGGTATTTTCAATGATAGACTGCATATTACGTTATATTATAAGGTATTTTCAATGATATACTGCAATATTACGTTATATTATAAGGCATTTTCAAAGATACACTGCATATTACGTTATATTATAGGGTATTAACAATGATACTCTGCATATTACGTTACATTACCCAATTTTTTCAATGATACACTGCTTATTACGTTACATTATAAGGTATTTCCAATGATAGACTGCATATCACGTTATATTATAAGGTATTTTGAATGATACTCTGCATATTACGTTACATTACAAGACATTTTCAATGATAGACTGCATATTACGTTATATTATCACGTATTTTCAATGATTGACTGCATATTACGTTACATTATAAGGTATTTTCAATGATATACTGCATATCACGTTATATTATAAGGTATTTTCAATGATACTCTGCATATTACGTTATATTATAAGGTATTTACAATGATACACTGCATATTACGTTATATTATAAGGTATTTTCAATGATATACTGCATATTACGTTATATTATAAGGCATTTTCAATGATACACTGCATATTACGTTATATTATAAGGTATTTTCAATGATAGACTGCATATCACATTATATTATAAGGTATTTGCAATGATACACTGCATATTACGTTATATTATAAGGTATTTTCAATGATACACTGCATATTACATTATATTATAGGGTATTTTCAATGATCCACTGCATATTACGTTATATTACAAGGTATTTTCAATGATAGACTGCAAATATTACATTATATTATACGATATTTTCAATGATACACTGCATATTACATTATATTATAGGGTATTTTCAACGATACACTGCATATTACGTTATATTATAAGGTATTTTCAATGATACACTGCATATTACGTTATATTATAAGGTATTTTCAATGATATACTGCATATTACGTTATATTATAAGGCATTTTCAATGATATACTGCATATTACATTATATTATAGGGTATTTTCAATGATCCACTGCATATTACGTTATATTATAAGGTATTTTCAATGGTAGACTGCAAATATTACATTATATTATAAGGTATTTTCAATGGTAGACTGCAAATATTACATTATATTATAAGGTATTTTCAATGATACACTGCATAATACGTTATACTATAAGGTATTTTCAATGATAGACTGCATATCACGTTATATTATAAGGTATTTGCAATGATACACTGCATATTACGTTATATTATAAGGTATTTTCAATGATATACTGCATATTACGTTATATTATAAGGCATTTTCAATGATAGACTGCATATTACGTTATATTATAAGGTATTTTCAATGATATACTGCATATTACGTTATATTATAAGGCATTTTCAATGATACACTGCATATTACGTTATATTATAAGGTATTTTCAATGATAGACTGCATATCACGTTATATTATAAGGTATTTGCAATGATACACTGCATATTACGTTATATTATAAGGTATTTTCAATGATACACTGCATATTACATTATATTATAGGGTATTTTCAATGATCCACTGCATATTACGTTATATTATAAGGTATTTTCAATGATAGACTGCAAATATTACATTATATTATACGATATTTTCAATGATACACTGCATATTACATTATATTATAGGGTATTTTCAACGATACACTGCATATTACGTTATATTATAAGGTATTTTCAATGATACACTGCATATTACGTTATATTATAAGGTATTTTCAATGATATACTGCATATTACGTTATATTATAAGGCATTTTCAATGATATACTGCATATTACGTTGTATTATAAGGTATTTCCAATGATAGACTGCATATCACGTTATATTATAAGGTATTTTGAATGATACTCTGCATATTACGTTACATTACAAGACATTTTCAATGATAGACTGCATATTACGTTATATTATCACGTATTTTCAATGATTGACTGCATATTACGTTACATTATAAGGTATTTTCAATGATATACTGCATATCACGTTATATTATAAGGTATTTTCAATGATACTCTGCATATTACGTTATATTATAAGGTATTTTGAATGATACTCTGCATATTACGTTACATTACAAGA
The DNA here is from genome assembly GCA_916610255.1 of Lasioglossum lativentre. Classification (NCBI taxonomy): domain Eukaryota; kingdom Metazoa; phylum Arthropoda; class Insecta; order Hymenoptera; family Halictidae; genus Lasioglossum; species Lasioglossum lativentre. The sequence goes on from CAKAJI010000330.1 coordinate 93,361, forward strand.
CATTTTCAATGATACACTGCTTATTACGTTACATTATAAGGTATTGTCAATGATACACTGCATATTACGTTATATTATAAGGTATTTTCAATGGTAGACTGCAAATATTACATTATATTATAAGGTATTTTCAATGGTAGACTGCAAATATTACATTATATTATAAGGTATTTTCAATGATACACTGCATAATACGTTATACTATAAGGTATTTTCAATGATAGACTGCATATTACGTTATATTATAAGGTATTTTCAATGATACACTGCATATTACGTTATATTATAAGGTATTTTCAATGATATACTGCATATTACGTTATATTATAAGGCATTTTCAATGATATACTGCATATTACGTTGTATTATAAGGTATTTCCAATGATAGACTGCATATCACGTTATATTATAAGGTATTTTGAATGATACTCTGCATATTACGTTACATTACAAGACATTTTCAATGATACACTGCTTATTACGTTACATTATAAGGTATTTTCAATGATACACTGCATATTACGTTATATTATAAGGTATTTTCAATGGTAGACTGCAAATATTACATTATATTATAAGGTATTTTCAATGGTAGACTGCAAATATTACATTATATTATAAGGTATTTTCAATGATACACTGCATAATACGTTATACTATAAGGTATTTTCAATGATACACTTCATATTACGTTATATTATAAGGTATTTTCAATGATTTACTGCATATTACGTAACATTATAAGGTATTTTCAATGATATACTGCATATTACGTTATATTATAAGGCATTTTCAATGATATACTGCATATTACGTTGTATTATAAGGTATTTCCAATGATAGACTGCATATCACGTTATATTATAAGGTATTTTGAATGATACTCTGCATATTACGTTATATTATATGGTATTTTCAATGATATACTGCATATTACGTTATATTAAAAGGCATTTTCAATGATAGACTGCATATTACGTTATATTATAAGGTATTTTCAATGATACACTGCATATTACGTTATATTATAAGGTATTTTCAATGATATACTGCATATTACGTTATATTATAAGGCATTTTCAATGATAGACTGCATATTACGTTATATTATAAGGTATTTTCAATGATATACTGCATATTACGTTATATTAGAAGGCATTTTCAATGATACACTGCATATTACGTTATATTATAAGGTATTTTCAATGATAGACTGCATATCACGTTATATTATAAGGTATTTGCAATGATACACTGCATATTACGTTATATTATAAGGTATTTTCAATGATACACTGCATATTACATTATATTATAGGGTATTTTCAATGATCCACTGCATATTACGTTATATTATAAGGTATTTTCAATGATAGACTGCAAATATTACATTATATTATACGATATTTTCAATGATACACTGCATATTACATTATATTATAGGGTATTTTCAACGATACACTGCATATTACGTTATATTATAAGGTATTTTCAATGATACACTGCATATTACGTTATATTATAAGGTATTTTCAATGATACACTGCATATTACGTTATATTATAAGGCATTTTCAATGATATACTGCATATTACGTTGTATTATAAGGTATTTCCAATGATAGACTGCATATCACGTTATATTATAAGGTATTTTGAATGATACTCTGCATATTACGTTACATTACAAGACATTTTCAATGATAGACTGCATATTACGTTATATTATCACGTATTTTCAATGATTGACTGCATATTACGTTACATTATAAGGTATTTTCAATGATATACTGCATATTACGTTATATTATAAGGTATTTTCAATGATACTCTGCATATTACGTTATATTATAAGGTATTTTGAATGATACTCTGCATATTACGTTACATTACAAGACATTTTCAATGATACACTGCTTATTACGTTACATTATAAGGTATTTTCAATGATACACTGCATATTACGTTATATTATAAGGTATTTTCAATGGTAGACTGCAAATATTACATTATATTATAAGGTATTTTCAATGGTAGACTGCAAATATTACATTATATTATAAGGTATTTTCAATGATACACTGCATAATACGTTATACTATAAGGTATTTTCAATGATACACTGCATATTACGTTATATTATAAGGTATTTTCAATGATTTACTGCATATTACGTAACATTATAAGGTATTTTCAATGATATACTGCATATTACGTTATATTATAAGGCATTTTCAATGATATACTGCATATTACGTTGTATTATAAGGTATTTCCAATGATAGACTGCATATCACGTTATATTATAAGGTATTTTGAATGATACTCTGCATATTACGTTACATTACAAGACATTTTCAATGATACACTGCTTATTACGTTACATTATAAGGTATTTTCAATGATACACTGCATATTACGTTATATTATAAGGTATTTTCAATGGTAGACTGCAAATATTACATTATATTATAAGGTATTTTCAATGGTAGACTGCAAATATTACATTATATTATAAGGTATTTTCAATGATACACTGCATAATACGTTATACTATAAGGTATTTTCAATGATACACTTCATATTACGTTATATTATAAGGTATTTTCAATGATTTACTGCATATTACGTAACATTATAAGGTATTTTCAATGATATACTGCATGTTACGTTATATTATAAGGCATTTTCAATGATATACTGCATATTACGTTGTATTATAAGGTATTTCCAATGATAGACTGCATATCACGTTATATTATAAGGTATTTTGAATGATACTCTGCATATTACGTTATATTATATGGTATTTTCAATGATATACTGCATATTACGTTATATTAAAAGGCATTTTCAATGATAGACTGCATATTACGTTATATTATATGGTATTTTCAATGATATACTGCATATTACGTTATATTATAAGGCATTTTCAATGATAGACTGCATATTACTTTATATTATAAGGTCTTTTCAATGATATACTGCATATTACGTTATATTATAATGCATTTTCAATGATACACTGCATATTACGTTATATTATAAGGTATTTTCAATGATACACTGCATATTACGTTATATTATAAGGTATTTTCAATGATATACTGCATATTACGTTATATTATAAGGCATTTTCAATGATAGACTGCATATTACGTTATATTATCACGTATTTTCAATGATTGACTGCATATTACGTAATATTATAAGGTATTTTCAATGATAGACTGCAAATATTACATTATATTATAAGGTATTTTCAACGATACACTGCATATTACATTATATTATAGGGTATTTTCAATGATCCACTGCATATTACGTTATATTATAAGGTATTTTCAATGATAGACTGCAAATATTACATTATATTATACGATATTTTCAATGATACACTGCATATTACATTATATTATAGGGTATTTTCAACGATACACTGCATATTACGTTATATTATAAGGTATTTTCAATGATACACTGCATATTACGTTATATTATAAGGTATTTTCAATGATATACTGCATATTACGTTATATTATAAGGCATTTTCAATGATATACTGCATATTACGTTGTATTATAAGGTATTTCCAATAATAGACTGCATATCACGTTATATTATAAGGTATTTTGAATGATACTCTGCATATTACGTTACATTACAAGACATTTTCAATGATAGACTGCATATTACGTTATATTATCACGTATTTTCAATGATTGACTGCATATTACGTTATATTATAAGGTATTTTCAATGATAGACTGCATATCACGTTATATTATAAGGTATTTTCAATGATACTCTGCATATTACGTTATATTATAAGGTATTTTGAATGATACTCTGCATATTACGTTACATTACAAGACATTTTCAATGATACACTGCTTATTACGTTACATTATAAGGTATTTTCAATGATACACTGCATATTACGTTATATTATAAGGTATTTTCAATGGTAGACTGCAAATATTACATTATATTATAAGGTATTTTCAATGGTAGACTGCAAATATTACATTATATTATAAGGTATTTTCAATGATACACTGCATAATACGTTATACTATAAGGTATTTTCAATGATACACTTCATATTACGTTATATTATAAGGTATTTTCAATGATTTACTGCATATTACGTAACATTATAAGGTATTTTCAATGATATACTGCATATTACGTTATATTATAAGGCATTTTCAATGATATACTGCATATTACGTTGTATTATAAGGTATTTCCAATGATAGACTGCATATCACGTTATATTATAAGGTATTTTGAATGATACTCTGCATATTACGTTACATTACAAGACATTTTCAATGATAGACTGCATATTACGTTATATTATCACGTATTTTCAATGATTGACTGCATATTACGTTACATTATAAGGTATTTTCAATGATATACTGCATATCACGTTATATTATAAGGTATTTTCAATGATACTCTGCATATTACGTTATATTATAAGGTATTTTGAATGATACTCTGCATATTACGTTACATTACAAGACATTTTCAATGATACACTGCTTATTACATTACATTATAAGGTATTTTCAATGATACACTGCATATTACGTTATATTATAAGGTATTTTCAATGGTAGACTGCAAATATTACATTATATTATAAGGTATTTTCAATGGTAGACTGCAAATATTACATTATATTATAAGGTATTTTCAATGATATACTGCATATTACGTTATATTATAAGGCATTTTCAATGATAGACTGCATATTACGTTATATTATCACGTATTTTCAATGATTGACTGCATATTACGTAATATTATAAGGTATTTTCAATGATAGACTGCAAATATTACATTATATTATAAGGTATTTTCAACGATACACTGCATATTACATTATATTATAGGGTATTTTCAATGATCCACTGCATATTACGTTATATTATAAGGTATTTTCAATGATAGACTGCAAATATTACATTATATTATACGATATTTTCAATGATACACTGCATATTACATTATATTATAGGGTATTTTCAACGATACACTGCATATTACGTTATATTATAAGGTATTTTCAATGATACACTGCATATTACGTTATATTATAAGGTATTTTCAATGATATACTGCATATTACGTTATATTATAAGGCATTTTCAATGATATACTGCATATTACGTTGTATTATAAGGTATTTCCAATAATAGACTGCATATCACGTTATATTATAAGGTATTTTGAATGATACTCTGCATATTACGTTACATTACAAGACATTTTCAATGATAGACTGCATATTACGTTATATTATCACGTATTTTCAATGATTGACTGCATATTACGTTACATTATAAGGTATTTTCAATGATATACTGCATATTACGTTATATTATAAGGTATTTTCAATGATACACTGCATATTACGTTATATTATAAGGTATTTTGAATGATACTCTGCATATTACGTTACATTACAAGACATTTTCAATGATACACTGCTTATTACGTTACATTATAAGGTATTTTCAATGATACACTGCATATTACGTTATATTATAAGGTATTTTCAATGGTAGACTGCAAATATTACATTATATTATAAGGTATTTTCAATGGTAGACTGCAAATATTACATTATATTATAAGGTATTTTCAATGATACACTGCATAATACGTTATACTATAAGGTATTTTCAATGATACACTTCATATTACGTTATATTATAAGGTATTTTCAATGATATACTGCATATTACGTAACATTATAAGGTATTTTCAATGATATACTGCATATTACGTTATATTATAAGGCATTTTCAATGATATACTGCATATTACGTTGTATTATAAGGTATTTCCAATGATAGACTGCATATCACGTTATATTATAAGGTATTTTGAATGATACTCTGCATATTACGTTACATTACAAGACATTTTCAATGATAGACTGCATATTACGTTATATTATCACGTATTTTCAATGATTGACTGCATATTACGTTACATTATAAGGTATTTTCAATGATATACTGCATATTACGTTATATTATAAGGTATTTTCAATGATACTCTGCATATTACGTTATATTATAAGGTATTTTGAATGATACTCTGCATATTACGTTACATTACAAGACATTTTCAATGATACACTGCTTATTACATTACATTATAAGGTATTTTCAATGATACACTGCATATTACGTTATATTATAAGGTATTTTCAATGGTAGACTGCAAATATTACATTATATTATAAGGTATTTTCAATGGTAGACTGCAAATATTACATTATATTATAAGGTATTTTCAATGATACACTGCATAATACGTTATACTATAAGGTATTTTCAATGATAGACTGCATATCACGTTATATTATAAGGTATTTGCAATGATACACTGCATATTACGTTATATTATAAGGTATTTTCAATGATATACTGCATATTACGTTATATTATAAGGCATTTTCAATGATAGACTGCATATTACGTTATATTATAAGGTATTTTCAATGATATACTGCATATTACGTTGTATTATAAGGTATTTCCAATGATAGACTGCATATCACGTTATATTATAAGGTATTTTGAATGATACTCTGCATATTACGTTACATTACAAGACATTTTCAATGATAGACTGCATATTACGTTATATTATCACGTATTTTGAATGATTGACTGCATATTACGTTATATTATAAGGTATTTTCAATGATAGACTGCAAATATTACAGTATATTATAAGGTATTTTCAATGATACACTGCATATTACGTTATATTATAAGGTATTTTCAATGATAGGCTGCATATCACGTTATATTATAAGGTATTTTCAATGATACACTGCATATTACGTTATATTATAAGGTATTTTCAATGATACACTGCATATTACGTTATATTATAAGGTATTTTCAATGATATACTGCATATTACGTTATATTATAAGGCATTTTCAATGATACACTGCATATTACGTTATATTATAAGGTATTTTCAATGATACACTGCATATTACGTTATATTATAAGGTATTTTCAATGATATACTGCATATTACGTTATATTATAAGGCATTTTCAATGATAGACTGCATATTACGTTACATTATCACGTATTTTCAATGATTGACTGCATATTACGTAATATTATAAGGTATTTTCAATGATAGACAGCAAATATTACATTATATTATAATGTATTTTCAACGATACACTGCATATTACATTATATTATAGGGTATTTTCAATGATCCACTGCATATTACGTTATATTATAAGGTATTTTCAATGATAGACTGCAAATATGACATTATATTATACGATATTTTCAATGATACACTGCATATTACATTATATTATAGGGTATTTTCAACGATACACTGCATATTACGTTATATTATAAGGTATTTTCAATGATACACTGCATATTACGTTATATTATAAGGTATTTTCAATGATACACTGCATATTACGTAACATTATAAGGTATTTTCAATGATACACTGCATATTACGTTATAAGGCATTTTCAATGATACACTGCATATTACGATATATTATAAGGTATTTTCAATGATATACGGCATATCACGTTATATTATAAGGTATTTTCAATGATAGACTGCAAATATTACAGTATATTATAAGGTATTTTCAATGATACACTGCATATTACATTATATTATAGGGTATTAACAATGATACTCTGCATATTACGTTACATTACCCAATTTTTTCAATGATACACTGCTTATTACGTTACATTATAAGGTATTTTCAATGATATACTGCATATCACGTTATATTATAAGGTATTTTCAATGATACTCTGCATATTACGTTATATTATAAGGTATTTTGAATGATACTCTGCATATTACGTTACATTACAAGACATTTTGAATGATACACTGCTTATTACGTTACATTATAAGGTATTTTCAATGATACACTGCATATTACGTTATATTATAAGGTATTTTCAATGATAGACTGCAAATATTACATTATATTATAAGGTATTTTCAATGATACACTGCATATTACGTTATATTATAAGGTATTTTCAATGGTAGACTGCAAATATTACATTATTAAGGCATTTTCAATGATACACTGCATATTACGTTATATTATAAGGTATTTTCAATGATACACTGCATATTACATTATATTATAGGGTATTAACAATGATACTCTGCATATTACGTTACATTACCCAATTTTTTCAATGATACACTGCATATTACGTTATATTATAAGGTATTTTCAATGATAGACTGCAAATATTACATTATATTATAAGGTATTTTCAATGATACTCTGCATATTACGTTATATTATAAGGTATTTTGAATGATACTCTGTATATTACGTAACATTATAAGGTATTTTCAATGATATACTGCATATTACGTTATATTATAAGGTATTTTCAATGATATACTGCATATCACGTTATATTATAAGGTATTTTCAATGATACTCTGCATATTACGTTATATTATAAGGTATTTTGAATGATACTCTGCATATTACGTTACATTACAAGACATTTTGAATGATACACTGCTTATTACGTTACATTATAAGGTATTTTCAATGATACACTGCATATTACGTTATACTATAAGGTATTTTCAATGATACACTGCATATTACATTATATTATAGGGTATTAACAATGATACTCTGCATATTACGTTACATTACCAAATTTTTTCAATGATACACTGCATATTACGTTATATTATAACGTATTTTCAATGATATACTGCATATTACGTTATATTATAATGCATTTTCAATGATAGACTGCATATTACGTTATATTATCACGTATTTTCAATTATATACTGCATATTACGTTATAAGGCATTTTCAATGATACACTGCATATTACGATATATTATAAGGTATTTTCAATGATATACGGCATATCACGTTATATTATAAGGTATTTTCAATGATAGACTGCAAATATTACAGTATATTATAAGGTATTTTCAATGATACACTGCATATTACATTATATTATAGGGTATTAACAATGACACTCTGCATATTACGTTACATTACCCAATTTTTTCAATGATACACTGCTTATTACGTTACATTATAAGGTATTTTCAATGATATACTGCATATCACGTTATATTATAAGGTATTTTCAATGATACTCTGCATATTACGTTATATTATAAGGTATTTTGAATGATACTCTGCATATTACGTTACATTACAAGACATTTTGAATGATACACTGCTTATTACGTTACATTATAAGGTATTTTCAATGATACACTGCATATTACGTTATATTATAAGGTATTTTCAATGATAGACTGCAAATATTACATTATATTATAAGGTATTTTCAATGATACACTGCATATTACGTTATATTATAAGGTATTTTCAATGGTAGACTGCAAATATTACATTATATTATAAGGTATTTTCAATGATACACTGCATATTACGTTATATTATAAGGTATTTTCAATGGTAGACTGCAAATATTACATTATATTATAAGGTATTTTCAATGATACACTGCATATTACGTTATACTATAATGTATTTTCAATGATACACTGCATATTACATTATATTATAGGGTATTAACAATGATACTCTGCATATTACGTTACATTACCCAATTTTTTCAATGATACACTGCATATTACGTTATATTATAAGGTATTTTCAATGATAGACTGCAAATATTACAGTATATTATAAGGTATTTTCAATGATACTCTGCATATTACGTTATATTATAAGGTATTTTGAATGATACTCTGTATATTACGTAACATTATAAGGTATTTTCAATGATATACTGCATATTACGTTATATTATAAGGTATTTTCAATGATATACTGCATATCACGTTATACTATAAGGTATTTTCAATGATACTCTGCATATTACGTTATATTATAAGGTATTTTGAATGATACTCTGCATATTACGTTACATTACAAGACATTTTGAATGATACACTGCTTATTACGTTACATTATAAGGTATTTTCAATGATACACTGCATATTACGTTATACTATAAGGTATTTTCAATGATACACTGCATATTACATTATATTATAGGGTATTAACAATGATACTCTGCATATTACGTTACATTACCAAATTTTTTCAATGATACAATGCATATTACGTTATATTATAACGTATTTTCAATGATATACTGCATATTACGTTATATTATAATGCATTTTCAATGATAGACTGCATATTACGTTATATTATCACGTATTTTCAATTATATACTGCATATTACGTTATATTATAAGGCATTTTCAATGATACACTGCATATTACGTTATATTATAAGGTATTTTCAATGATACACTGCATATTACGTTATATTATAAGGTATTTTCAATGATATACTGCATATTACGTTATATTATAAGGCATTTTCAATGATAGACTGCATATTACGTTATATTATCACGTATTTTCAATGATTGACTGCATATTACGTAATATTATAAGGTATTTTCAATGATAGACAGCAAATATTACATTATATTATAAGGTATTTTCAACGATACACTGCATATTACATTATATTATAGGGTATTTTCAATGATATACTGCATATTACGTTATATTATAAGGCATTTTCAATGATAGACTGCATATTACGTTATATTATCACGTATTTTCAATGATATACTGCATATTACGTTATATTATAAGGCATTTTCAATGATAGACTGCATATTACGTTATATTATCACGTATTTTCAATGATTGACTGCATATTACGTAATATTATAAGGTATTTTCAATGATAGACTGCAAATATTACATTATATTATAAGGTATTTTCAATGATACACTGCATATTACATTATATTATAGGGTATTTTCAATGATACACTGCATATCACGTTATACTATAAGGTATTTTCAATGATACTCTGCATATTACGTTATATTATAAGGTATTTTGAATGATACTCTGCATATTACGTTACATTACAAGACATTTTGAATGATACACTGCTTATTACGTTACATTATAAGGTATTTTCAATGATACACTGCATATTACGTTATACTATAAGGTATTTTCAATGATACACTGCATATTACATTATATTATAGGGTATTAACAATGATACTCTGCATATTACGTTACATTACCAAATTTTTTCAATGATACACTGCATATTACGTTATATTATAACGTATTTTCAATGATATACTGCATATTACGTTATATTATAATGCATTTTCAATGATAGACTGCATATTACGTTATATTATCACGTATTTTCAATTATATACTGCATATTACGTTATATTATAAGGCATTTTCAATGATACACTGCATATTACGTTATATTATAAGGTATTTTCAATGATACACTGCATATTACGTTATATTATAAGGTATTTTCAATGATATACTGCATATTACGTTATATTATAAGGCATTTTCAATGATAGACTGCATATTACGTTATATTATCACGTATTTTCAATGATTGACTGCATATTACGTAATATTATAAGGTATTTTCAATGATAGACAGCAAATATTACATTATATTATAAGGTATTTTCAACGATACACTGCATATTACATTATATTATAGGGTATTTTCAATGATATACTGCATATTACGTTATATTATAAGGCATTTTCAATGATAGACTGCATATTACGTTATATTATCACGTATTTTCAATGATATACTGCATATTACGTTATATTATAAGGCATTTTCAATGATAGACTGCATATTACGTTATATTATCACGTATTTTCAATGATTGACTGCATATTACGTAATATTATAAGGTATTTTCAATGATAGACTGCAAATATTACATTATATTATAAGGTATTTTCAATGATACACTGCATATTACATTATATTATAGGGTATTTTCAATGATACACTGCATATTACGTTATACTATAAGGTATTTTCAATGATAGACTGCAAATATTACAGTATATTATAAGGTATTTTCAATGATACACTGCATATTACATTATATTATAGGGTATTAACAATGATACTCTGCATATTGCGTTACATTACCCAATTTTTTCAATGATACACTGCTTATTACGTTACATTATAAGGTATTTTCAATGATATACTGCATATCACGTTATATTATAAGGTATTTTCAATGATACTCTGCATATTACGTTATATTATAAGGTATTTTGAATGATACTCTGCATATTATGTTACATTACAAGACATTTTGAATGATACACTGCTTATTACGTTACATTATAAGGTATTTTCAATGATACACTGCATATTACGTTATATTATAAAGTATTTTCAATGGTAGACTGCAAATATTACATTATATTATAAGGTATTTTCAATGATACACTGCATATTACGTTATATTATAAGGTATTTTCAATGGTAGACTGCAAATATTACATTATATTATAAGGTATTTTCAATGATACACTGCATATTACGTTATACTATAAGGTATTTTCAATGATAGGCTGCATATCACGTTATATTATAAGGTATTTTCAATGATACACTGCATATTACGTTATATTATAAGGTATTTTCAATGATACACTGCATATTACGTTATATTATAAGGTATTTTCAATGATATACTGCATATTACGTTATATTATAAGGCATTTTCAATGATATACTGCATATTACGTTGTATTATAAGGTATTTTCAATGATATACTGCATATTACGTTATATTATAAGGCATTTTCAATGATATACTGCATATTACGTTGTATTATAAGGTATTTCCAATGATAGACTGCATATCACGTTATATTATAAGGTATTTTGAATGATACTCTGCATATTACGTTACATTACAAGACATTTTCAATGATAGACTGCATATTACGTTATATTATCACGTATTTTCAATGATATACGGCATATCACGTTATATTATAAGGTATTTTCAATGATAGACTGCAAATATTACAGTATATTATAAGGTATTTTCAATGATACACTGCATATTACATTATATTATAGGGTATTAACAATGATACTCTGCATATTACGTTACATTACCCAATTTTTTCAATGATACACTGCTTATTACGTTACATTATAAGGTATTTTCAATGATATACTGCATATCACGTTATATTATAAGGTATTTTCAATGATACTCTGCATATTACGTTATATTATAAGGTATTTTGAATGATACTCTGCATATTACGTTACATTACAAGACATTTTGAATGATACACTGCTTATTACGTTACATTATAAGGTATTTTCAATGATACACTGCATATTACGTTATATTATAAGGTATTTTCAATGATAGACTGCAAATATTACATTATATTATAAGGTATTTTCAATGATACACTGCATATTACGTTATATTATAAGGTATTTTCAATGGTAGACTGCAAATATTACATTATATTATAAGGTATTTTCAATGATACACTGCATATTACGTTATACTATAATGTATTTTCAATGATACACTGCATATTACATTATATTATAGGGTATTAACAATGATACTCTGCATATTACGTTACATTACCCAATTTTTTCAATGATACACTGCATATTACGTTATATTATAAGGTATTTTCAATGATAGACTGCAAATATTACGTTATATTATAAGGTATTTTCAATGATACACTGCATATTACGTTATATTATAAGGTATTTTGAATGATACTCTGTATATTACGTAACATTATAAGGTATTTTCAATGATATACTGCATATTACGTTATATTATAAGGTATTTTCAATGATATACTGCATATCACGTTATATTATAAGGTATTTTCAATGATACTCTGCATATTACGTTATATTATAAGGTATTTTGAATGATACTCTGCATATTACGTTACATTACAAGACATTTTGAATGATACACTGCTTATTACGTTACATTATAAGGTATTTTCAATGATACACTGCATATTACGTTATATTATAAGGTATTTTCAATGATACACTGCATATTACATTATATTATAGGGTATTAACAATGATACTCTGCATATTACGTTACATTACCAAATTTTTTCAATGATACACTGCATATTACGTTATATTATAACGTATTTTCAATGATATACTGCATATTACGTTATATTATAATGCATTTTCAATGATAGACTGCATATTACGTTATATTATCACGTATTTTCAATTATATACTGCATATTACGTTATATTATAAGGTATTTTCAATGATAGACAGCAAATATTACATTATATTATAAGGTATTTTCAACGATACACTGCATATTACATTATATTATAGGGTATTTTCAATGATATACTGCATATTACGTTATATTATAAGGCATTTTCAATGATAGACTGCATATTACGTTATATTATCACGTATTTTCAATGATATACTGCATATTACGTTATATTATAAGGCATTTTCAATGATAGACTGCATATTACGTTATATTATCACGTATTTTCAATGATTGACTGCATATTACGTAATATTATAAGGTATTTTCAATGATAGACTGCAAATATTACATTATATTATAAGGTATTTTCAATGATACACTGCATATTACATTATATTATAGGGTATTTTCAATGATACACTGCATATTACATTATATTATAAGGTATTTTCAATGGTAGACTGCAAATATTACATTATATTATAAGGTATTTTCAATGATACACTGCATAATACGTTATACTATAAGGTATTTTCAATGATACACTGCATATTACGTTATATTATAAGGTATTTTCAATGATTTACTGCATATTACGTAACATTATAAGGTATTTTCAATGATATACTGCATATTACGTTATATTATAAGGCATATTCAATGATATACTGCATATTACGTTGTATTATAAGGTATTTCCAATGATAGACTGCATATCACGTTATATTATAAGGTATTTTGAATGATACTCTGCATATTACGTTACATTACAAGACATTTTCAATGATAGACTGCATATTACGTTATATTATCACGTATTTTCAATGATTGACTGCATATTACGTTATATTATAAGGTATTTTCAATGATAGGCTGCATATCACGTTATATTATAAGGTATTTTCAATGATACACTGCATATTACGTTATATTATAAGGTATTTTCAATGATACACTGCATATTACGTTATATTATAAGGTATTTTCAATGATATACTGCATATTACGTTATATTATAAGGCATTTTCAATGATACACTGCAAATTACGTTGTATTATAAGGTATTTCCAATGATAGACTGCATATCACGTTATATTATAAGGTATTTTCAATGATACACTGCATATTACGTTATATTATAATGTATTTTCAATGATATACTGCATATTACGTTATATTATAAGGCATTTTCAATGATAGACTGCATATTACGTTACATTATCACGTATTTTCAATGATTGACTGCATATTACGTAATATTATAAGGTATTTTCAATGATAGACAGCAAATATTACATTATATTATAAGGTATTTTCAACGATACACTGCATATTACATTATATTATAGGGTATTTTCAATGATCCACTGCATATTACGTTATATTATAAGGTATTTTCAATGATAGACTGCAAATATGACATTATATTATACGATATTTTCAATGATACACTGCATATTACATTATATTATAGGGTATTTTCAACGATACACTGCATATTACGTTATATTATAAGGTATTTTCAATGATACACTGCATATTACGTTATATTATAAGGTATTTTCAATGATACACTGCATATTACGTAACATTATAAGGTATTTTCAATGATACACTGCATATTACGTCATAAGGCATTTTCAATGATACACTGCATATTACGATATATTATAGGGTATTAACAATGATACTCTGCATATTACGTTACATTACCCAATTTTTTCAATGATACACTGCTTATTACGTTACATTATAAGGTATTTTCAATGATATACTGCATATCACGTTATATTATAAGGTATTTTCAATGATACTCTGCATATTACGTTATATTATAAGGTATTTTGAATGATACTCTGCATATTACGTAACATTATAAGGTATTTTCAATGATATACTGCATATTACGTTATATTATAAGGCATTTTCAATGATATACTGCATATTACGTTGTATTATAAGGTATTTCCAATGATAGACTGCATATCACGTTATATTATAAGGTATTTTGAATGATACTCTGCATATTACGTTACATTACAAGACATTTTCAATGATAGACTGCATATTACGTTATATTATCACGTATTTTCAATGATTGACTGCATATTACGTTATATTATAAGGTATTTTCAATGATAGGCTGCATATCACGTTATATTATAAGGTATTTTCAATGATACACTGCATATTACGTTATATTATAAGGTATTTTCAATGATACACTGCATATTACGTTATATTATAAGGTATTTTCAATGATATACTGCATATTACGTTATATTATAAGGCATTTTCAATGATACACTGCAAATTACGTTGTATTATAAGGTATTTCCAATGATAGACTGCATATCACGTTATATTATAAGGTATTTTTAATGATACTCTGCATATTACGTTACATTACAAGACATTTTCAATGATACACTGCTTATTACGTTACATTATAAGGTATTTTCAATGATACACTGCATATTACGTTATATTATAAGGCATTTTCAATGATACATTGAATATTACGTTATATTATATGGTATTTTCAATGATATACTGCATATTACGTTATATTATAAGGCATTTTCAATGATACACTGCATATTACGTTATATTATAAGGTATTTTCAATGATACACTGCATATTACGTTATATTATAATGTATTTTCAATGATATACTGCATATTACGTTATATTATAAGGCATTTTCAATGATAGACTGCATATTACGTTACATTATCACGTATTTTCAATGATTGACTGCATATTACGTAATATTATAAGGTATTTTCAATGATAGACAGCAAATATTACATTATATTATAAGGTATTTTCAACGATACACTGCATATTACATTATATTATAGGGTATTTTCAATGATCCACTGCATATTACGTTATATTATAAGGTATTTTCAATGATAGACTGCAAATATGACATTATATTATACGATATTTTCAATGATACACTGCATATTACATTATATTATAGGGTATTTTCAACGATACACTGCATATTACGTTATATTATAAGGTATTTTCAATGATACACTGCATATTACGTTATATTATAAGGTATTTTCAATGATACACTGCATATTACGTAACATTATAAGGTATTTTCAATGATACACTGCATATTACGTTATAAGGCATTTTCAATGATACACTGCATATTACGATATATTATAGGGTATTAACAATGATACTCTGCATATTACGTTACATTACCCAATTTTTTCAATGATACACTGCTTATTACGTTACATTATAAGGTATTTTCAATGATATACTGCATATCACGTTATATTATAAGGTATTTTCAATGATACTCTGCATATTACGTTATATTATAAGGTATTTTGAATGATACTCTGCATATTACGTTACATTACAAGACATTTTGAATGATACACTGCTTATTACGTTACATTATAAGGTATTTTCAATGATACACTGCATATTACGTTATATTATAAGGTATTTTCAATGATAGACTGCAAATATTACATTATATTATAAGGTATTTTCAATGATACACTGCATATTACGTTATATTATAAGGTATTTTCAATGGTAGACTGCAAATATTACATTATATTATAAGGTATTTTCAATGATACACTGCATATTACGTTATACTATAAGGTATTTTCAATGATACACTGCATATTACATTATATTATAGGGTATTAACAATGATACTCTGCATATTACGTTACATTACCCAATTTTTTCAATGATACACTGCATATTACGTTATATTATAAGGTATTTTCAATGATAGACTGCAAATATTACAGTATATTATAAGGTATTTTCAATGATACTCTGCATATTACGTTATATTATAAGGTATTTTGAATGGTACTCTGTATATTACGTAACATTATAAGGTATTTTCAATGATATACTGCATATTACGTTATATTATAAGGTATTTTCAATGATATACTGCATATCACGTTATATTATAAGGTATTTTCAATGATACTCTGCATATTACGTTATATTATAAGGTATTTTGAATGATACTCGGCATATTACGTTACATTACAAGACATTTTGAATGATACACTGCTTATTACGTTACATTATAAGGTATTTTCAATGATACACTGCATATTACGTTATACTATAAGGTATTTTCAATGATACACTGCATATTACATTATATTATAGGGTATTAACAATGATACTCTGCATATTACGTTACATTACCAAATTTTTTCAATGATACACTGCATATTACGTTATATTATAAGGTATTTTCAATGATATACTGCATATTACGTTATATTATAATGCATTTTCAATGATAGACTGCATATTACGTTATATTATCACGTATTTTCAATTATATACTGCATATTAAGTTATATTATAAGGCATTTTCAATGATACACTGCATATTACGTTATATTATAAGGTATTTTCAATGATACACTGCATATTACGTTATATTATAAGGTATTTTCAATGATATACTGCATATTACGTTATATTATAAGGCATTTTCAATGATAGACTGCATATTACGTTATATTATCACGTATTTTCAATGATTGACTGCATATTACGTAATATTATAAGGTATTTTCAATGATAGACAGCAAATATTACATTATATTATAAGGTATTTTCAACGATACACTGCATATTACATTATATTATAGGGTATTTTCAATGATATACTGCATATTACGTTATATTATAAGGCATTTTCAATGATAGACTGCATATTACGTTATATTATCACGTATTTTCAATGATATACTGCATATTACGTTATATTATAAGGCATTTTCAATGATAGACTGCATATTACGTTATATTATCACGTATTTTCAATGATTGACTGCATATTACGTAATATTATAAGGTATTTTCAATGATAGACTGCAAATATTACATTATATTATAAGGTATTTTCAATGATACACTGCATATTACATTATATTATAGGGTATTTTCAATGATACACTGCATATTACGTTATACTATAAGGTATTTTCAATGATAGACTGCAAATATTACAGTATATTATAAGGTATTTTCAATGATACACTGCATATTACATTATATTATAGGGTATTAACAATGATACTCTGCATATTACGTTACATTACCCAATTTTTTCAATGATACACTGCTTATTACGTTACATTATAAGGTATTTTCAATGATATACTGCATATCACGTTATATTATAAGGTATTTTCAATGATACTCTGCATATTACGTTATATTATAAGGTATTTTGAATGATACTCTGCATATTACGTTACATTACAAGACATTTTGAATGATACACTGCTTATTACGTTACATTATAAGGTATTTTCAATGATACACTGCATATTACGTTATATTATAAGGTATTTTCAATGGTAGACTACAAATATTACATTATATTATAAGGTATTTTCAATGATACACTGCATATTACGTTATATTATAAGGTATTTTCAATGGTATACTGCAAATATTACATTATATTATAAGGTATTTTCAATGATACACTGCATATTACGTTATACTATAAGGTATTTTCAATGATAGGCTGCATATCACGTTATATTATAAGGTATTTTCAATGATACACTGCATATTACGTTATATTATAAGGTATTTTCAATGATACACTGCATATTACGTTATATTATAAGGTATTTTCAATGATATACTGCATATTACGTTATATTATAAGGCATTTTCAATGATACACTGCATATTACGTTATATTATAAGGTATTTTCAATGGTAGACTGCAAATATTACATTATATTATAAGGTATTTTCAATGATACACTGCATATTACATTATATTATAGGGTATTTTCAATGATACACTGCATATTACGTTATATTATAAGGTATTTTCAATGATAGACTGCAAATATTACAGTATATTATAAGGTATTTTCAATGATACACTGCATTATACATTATATTATAGGGTATTTTCAATGATACACTGCATATTACGTTATATTATAAGGTATTTTCAATGATAGACTGCAAATATTACAGTATATTATGAGGTATTTTCAATGATACACTGCATATTACATTATATTATAGGGTATTAACAATGATACTCTGCATATTACGTTACATTACCCAATTTTTTCAATGATACACTGCTTATTACGTTACATTATAAGGTATTTTCAATGATATCCTGCATATCACGTTATATTATAAGGTATTTTCAATGATACCCTGCATATTACGTTATATTATAAGGTATTTTGAATGATACTCTGCATATTACGTTACATTACAAGACATTTTGAATGATACACTGCTTATTACGTTACATTATAAGGTATTTTCAATGATACACTGCATATTACGTTATACTATAAGGTATTTTCAATGATACACTGCATATTACATTATATTATAGGGTATTAACAATGATACTCTGCATATTACTTTACATTACCCAATTTTTTCAATGATACACTGCATATTACGTTATATTATAAGGTATTGTCAATGATATACTGCATATTACGTTATATTATCACGTATTTTCAATGATATACTGCATATTACGTTATATTATAAGGCATTTTCAATGATAGACTGCATATTACGTTATACTATCACGTATTTTCAATGATTGACTGCATATTACGTAATATTATAAGGTATTTTCAATGATAGACTGCAAATATTACATTATATTATAAGGTATTTTCAATGATACACTGCATATTACATTATATTATAGGGTATTTTCAATGATACACTGCATATTACGTTATACTATAAGGTATTTTCAATGATAGACTGCAAATATTACAGTATATTATAAGGTATTTTCAATGATACTCTGCATATTACGTTATATTATAAGGTATTTTGAATGATACTCTGCATATTACGTTACATTACAAGACATTTTGAATGATACACTGCTTATTACGTTACATTATAAGGTAATTTCAATGATACACTGCATATTACGTTATATTATAAGGTATTTTCAATGGTAGACTGCAAATATTACATTATATTATAAGGTATTTTCAATGATACACTGCATATTACGTTATATTATAAGGTATTTTCAATGGTAGACTGCAAATATTACATTATATTATAAGGTATTTTCAATGATACACTGCATATTACGTTACATTACAAGACATTTTGAATGATACACTGCTTATTACGTTACATTATAAGGTATTTTCAATGATACACTGCATATTACATTATATTATAAGGTATTTTCAATGGTAGACTGCAAATATTACATTATATTATAAGGTATTTTCAATGATACACTGCATATTACGTTATATTATAAGGTATTTTCAATGGTAGACTGCAAATATTACATTATATTATAAGGTATTTTCAATGATACACTGCATATTACGTTATACTATAAGGTATTTTCAATGATAGGCTGCATATCACGTTATATTATAAGTTATTTTCAATGATACACTGCATATTACGTTATATTATAAGGTATTTTCAATGATACACTGCATATTACGTTATATTATAAGGTATTTTCAATGATATACTGCATATTACGTTATATTATAAGGCATTTTCAATGATAGACTGCAAATATTACATTATATTATAAGGTATTTTCAATGATACACTGCATATTACATTATATTGTAGGGTATTTTCAATGATACACTGCATATTACGTTATACTATAAGGTATTTTCAATGGTAGACTGCAAATATTACATTATATTATAAGGTATTTTCAATGATACACTGCATATTACGTTATATTATAAGGTATTTTCAATGGTAGACTGCAAATATTACATTATATTATAAGGCATTTTCAATGATAGGCTGCATATCACGTTATATTATAAGGTATTTTCAATGATACACTGCATATTACGTTATATTATCACGTATTTTCAATGATTGACTGCATATTACGTAATATTATAAGGTATTTTCAATGATAGACTGCAAATATTACATTATATTATAAGGTATTTTCAATGATACACTGCATATTACATTATATTATAGGGTATTTTCAATGATACACTGCATATTACGTTATACTATAAGGTATTTTCAATGATACACTGCATATTACGTTATATTATCACGTATTTTGAATGATTGACTGCATATTACGTAACATTATAAGGTATTTTCAATGATAGACTGCAAATATTACATTATATTATAAAGGTATTTTCAATGATACACTGCATATTACATTATATTATAGGGTATTTTCAATGATACACTGCATATTACGTTTTATTATAAGGTATTTTCAATGATAGACTGCAAATATTACAGTATATTATAAGGTATTTTCAATGATACACTGCATATTACATTATATTATAGGGTATTAACAATTCATACTCTGCATATTACGTTACATTACCCAATTTTTTCAATGATACACTGCTTATTACGTTACATTATAAGGTATTTTCAATGATATACTCCATATCACGTTATATTATAAGGTATTTTCAATGATATACTGCATATTACGTTATATTATAAGGTATTTTGAATGATACTCTGCATATTACGTTACATTACAAGACATTTTGAATGATACACTGCATATTACGTTATATTATAAGGTATTTTCAATGATATACTGCATATTACGTTATATTATAAGGCATTTTCAAAGATAGACTGCATATTACGTTATATTATCACGTATTTTCAATGATTGACTGCATATTACGTAATATTATAAGGTATTTTCAATGATAGACAGCAAATATTACATTATATTATAAGGAATTTTCAACGATACACTGCATATTACATTATATTACAGGGTATTTTCAATGATATACTGCATATTACGTTATATTATAAGGCATTTTCAATGATAGACTGCATATTACGTTATATTATAAGGTATTTTCAAAGATATACTGCATATTACGTTATATTATAAGGCATTTTCAATGATAGACTGCATATTACGTTATATTATCACGTACTTTCAATGATATACGGCATATTACGTTATATTATAAGGCATTTTCAATGATAGACTGCATATTACGTTATATTATCACGTATTTTCAATGATTGACTGCATATTACGTAATATTATAAGGTATTTTCAATGATAGACTGCAAATATTACATTATATTATAAGGTATTTTCAATGATACACTGCATATTACATTATATTATAGGGTATTTTCAATGATACACTGCATATTACGTTATATTATAAGGTATTTTCAATGATAGACTGCAAATATTACAGTATATTATGAGGTATTTTCAATGATACACTGCATATTACATTATATTATAGGGTATTAACAATGATACTCTGCATATTACGTTACATTACCCAATTTTTTCAATGATACACTGCTTATTACGTTACATTATAAGGTATTTTCAATGATATCCTGCATATCACGTTATATTATAAGGTATTTTCAATGATACTCTGCATATTACGTTATATTATAAGGTATTTTGAATGATACTCTGCATATTACGTTACATTACAAGACATTTTGAATGATACACTGCTTATTACGTTACATTATAAGGTATTTTCAATGATACACTGCATATTACGTTATACTATAAGGTATTTTCAATGATACACTGCATATTACATTATATTATAGGGTATTAACAATGATACTCTGCATATTACGTTACATTACCCAATTTTTTCAATTATACACTGCATATTACGTTATATTATAAGGTATTTTCAATGATATACTGCATATTACGTTATATTATCACGTATTTTCAATGATATACTGCATATTACGTTATATTATAAGGCATTTTCAATGATAGACTGCATATTACGTTATATTATCACGTATTTTCAATGATTGACTGCATATTACGTAATATTATAAGGTATTTTCAATGATAGACTGCAAATATTACATTATATTATAAGGTATTTTCAATGATACACTGCATATTACATTATATTATAGGGTATTTTCAATGATACACTGCATATTACGTTATACTATAAGGTATTTTCAATGATAGACTGCAAATATTACAGTATATTATAAGGTTATTTCAATGATACACTGCATATTACATTATATTATAGGGTATTAACAATGATACTCTGCATATTACGTTACATTACCCAATTTTTTCAATGATACACTGCTTATTACGTTACATTATAAGGTATTTTCAATGATATACTGCATATCACGTTATATTATAAGGTATTTTCAATGATACTCTGCATATTACGTTATATTATAAGGTATTTTGAATGATACTCTGCATATTACGTTACATTACAAGACATTTTGAATGATACACTGCTTATTACGTTACATTATAAGGTATTTTCAATGATACACTGCATATTACGTTATATTATAAGGTATTTTCAATGGTAGACTGCAAATATTACATTATATTATAAGGTATTTTCAATGATACACTGCATATTACGTTATATTATAAGGTATTTTCAATGGTAGACTGCAAATATTACATTATATTATAAGGTATTTTCAATGATACACTGCATATTACGTTATACTATAAGGTATTTTCAATGATAGGCTGCATATCACGTTATATTATAAGGTATTTTCAATGATACACTGCATATTACGTTATATTATAAGGTATTTTCAATGATACACTGCATATTACGTTATATTATAAGGTATTTTCAATGATATACTGCATATTACGTTATATTATAAGGCATTTTCAATGATAGACTGCAAATATTACATTATATTATAAGGTATTTTCAATGATACACTGCATATTACATTATATTATAGGGTATTTTCAATGATACACTGCATATTACGTTATACTATAAGGTATTTTCAATGATAGACTGCAAATATTACAGTATATTATAAGGTATTTTCAATGATACACTGCATGTTACATTATATTATAGGGTATTAACAATGATACTCTGCATATTACGTTACATTACCCAATTTTTTCAATGATACACTGCTTATTACGTTACATTATAAGGTATTTTCAATGATATACTGCATATCACTTTATATTATAAGGTATTTTCAATGATACTCTGCATATTACGTTATATTATAAGGTATTTTGAATGATACTCTGCATATTACGTTACATTACAAGACATTTTGAATGATACACTGCTTATTACGTTACATTATAAGGTATTTTCAATGATACACTGCATATTACGTTATATTATAAGGTATTTTCAATGGTAGACTGCAAATATTACATTATATTATAAGGTATTTTCAATGATACACTGCATATTACGTTATATTATAAGGTATTTTCAATGGTAGACTGCAAATATTACATTATATTATAAGGTATTTTCAATGATACACTGCATATTACGTTATATTATAAGGTATTTTCAATGGTAGACTGCAAATATTACATTATATTATAAGGTATTTTCAATGATACACTGCATATTACGTTATACTATAAGGTATTTTCAATGATAGGCTGCATATCACGTTATATTATAAGGTATTTTCAATGATACACTGCATATTACGTTATATTATAAGGTATTTTCAATGATACACTGCATATTACGTTATATTATAAGGTATTTTCAATGATATACTGCATATTACGTTATATTATAAGGCATTTTCAATGATAGACTGCAAATATTACATTATATTATAAGGTATTTTCAATGATAGACTGCAAATATTACAGTATATTATAAGGTATTTTCAATGATACACTGCATATTACATTATATTGTAGGGTATTAACAATTCATACTCTGCATATTACGTTACATTACCCAATTTTTTCAATGATACACTGCTTATTACGTTACATTATAAGGTATTTTCAATGATATACTCCATATCACGTTATATTATAAGGTATTTTCAATGATACTCTGCATATTACGTTATATTATAAGGTATTTTGAATGATACTCTGCATATTACGTTACATTACAAGACATTTTGAATGATACACTGCTTATTACGTTACATTATAAGGTATTTTCAATGATACACTGCATATTACGTTATATTATAAGGTATTTTCAATGGTAGACTGCAAATATTACATTATATTATAAGGTATTTTCAATGATACACTGCATATTACGTTATATTATAAGGTATTTTCAATGGTAGACTGCAAATATTACATTATATTATAAGGTATTTTCAATGATACACTGCATATTACATTATATTATAGGGTATTTTCAATGATATACTGCATATTACGTTATATTATAAGGCATTTTCAATGATAGACTGCATATTACGTTATATTATCACGTATTTTCAATGATTGACTGCATATTACGTAATATTATAAGGTATTTTCAATGATAGACTGCAAATATTACATTATATTATAAGGTATTTTCAATGATACACTGCATATTACGTTATATTATAAGGTATTTTCAATGATATACTGCATATTACGTTATATTATAAGGCATTTTCAATGATACACTGCAAATTACGTTATATTATAAGGTATTTTCAATGGTAGACTGCAAATATTACATTATATTATAAGGTATTTTCAATGATACACTGCATATTACGTTATACTATAAGGTATTTTCAATGATAGACTGCATATCACGTTATATTATAAGGTATTTTCAATGATACACTGCATATTACGTTATATTACAAGACATTTTCAATGATACACTGCTTATTACGTTACATTATAAGGTATTTTCAATGATACACTGCATATTACGTTATATTATAAGGTATTTTCAAAGGTAGACTGCAAATATTACATTATATTATAAGGTATTTTCAATGATACACTGCATATTACGTTATACTATAAGGTATTTTTAATGATAGACTGCATACCACGTTATATTATAAGGTATTTTCAATGATACACTGCATATTACGTTATATTGTAAGGTATTTTCAATGATACACTGCATATTACGTTATATTATAAGGTATTTTCAATGATATACTGCATATTACGTTATATTATAAGGTATTTTCAATGATACACTGCATATTACGTTATATTATAAGGTATTTTCAATGATATACTGCATATTACGTTATATTATAAGGCATTTTCAATGATACATCTGCATATTACGTTATATTATAAGGTATTTTCAATGATATACTGCATATTACGTTATATTATAAGGCTTTTTCAATGATAGACTGCATATTACGTTATATTATAAGGTATTTTCAATGATATACTGCATATTACGTTATATTATAAAGGCATTTTCAATGATAGACTGCATATTACGTTATATTATAGGGTATTTTCAATGATACACTGCATATTACGTTATATTATAAGGAATTTTCAATGATAGACTGCAAATATTACAGTATATTATAAGGTACTTTCAATGATACACTGCATATTACATTATATTATAGGGTATTAACAATGATATACTGCATATCACGTTATATTATAAGGTATTTTCAATGATATACTGCATATTACGTTATATTATAAGGTATTTTCAATGATACACTGCATATTACGTTATATTACAAGACATTTTCAATGATACACTGCTTATTACGTTACATTATAAGGTATTTTCAATGATACACTGCATATTACGTTATATTATAAGGTATTTTCAAAGGTAGACTGCAAATATTACATTATATTATAAGGTATTTTCAATGATACACTGCATATTACGTTATACTATAAGGTATTTTTAATGATAGACTGCATACCACGTTATATTATAAGGTATTTTCAATGATACACTGCTTATTACGTTACATTACAAGACATTTTCAATGATACACTGCTTATTACGTTACATTATAAGGTATTTTCAATGATACACTGCATATTACGTTATATTATAAGGTATTTTCAATGGTAGACTGCAAATATTACATTATATTATAAGGTATTTTCAATGATACACTGCATATTACGTTATACTATAAGGTATTTTCAATGATAGACTGCATATCACGTTATATTATAAGGTATTTTCAATGATACACTGCATATTACGTTATATTATAAGGCATTTTCAATGATAGACTGCATATTACGTTATATTATCACGTATTTTCAATGATTGACTGCATATTACGTTACATTATAAGGTATTTTCAATGATATACTGCATATCACGTTATATTATAAGGTATTTTCAATGATACTCTGCATATTACGTTATATTATAAGGTATTTTGAATGATACTCTGCATATTACGTTACATTACAAGACATTTTCAATGATACGCTGCTTATTACGTTACATTATAAGGTATTTTCAATGATATACTGCATATTACGTTATATTATAAGGCATTTTTCAATGATACACTGCATATTACGTTATATTATAAGGTATTTTTCAATGGTAGACTGCAAATATTACATTATATTATAAGGCTTTTTCAATGATAGACTGCATATTACGTTATATTATAAGGTATTTTCAATGATATACTGCATATTACGTTATAATATAAGGCATTTTCAATGATAGACTGCATATTACGTTATATTATCACGTATTTTCAATGATATACTGCATATTACGTTATATTATAAGGCATTTTCAATGATAGACTGCATATTACGTTATATTATAAGGTATTTTCAATGATACACTGCATATTACGTTATATTATAAGGTATTTTCAATGATATACTGCATATTACGTTGTATTATAAGGCATTTTCAATGATAGACTGCATATTACATTATATTATAGGGTATTTTCAATGATATATTGCATATTACGTTATATTATAAGGCATTTTCAATGATAGACTGCATATTACGTTATATTATAAGGTATTTTCAAAGATATACTGCATATTACGTTATATTATAAGGCATTTTCAATGATAGACTGCATATTACGTTATATTATCACGTATTTTCAATGATATACTGCATATTACGTTATATTATAAGGCATTTTCAATGATAGACTGCATATTACGTTATATTATCACGTATTTTCAATGATACACTGCATATTACGTTATATTATAAGGTATTTTCAATGATAGACTGCAAATATTACATTATATTATAAGGTATTTTCAATGATACACTGCATATTACATTATATTATAGGGTATTAACAATGATACTCTGCATATTACGTTACATTACCCAATTTTTTCAATGATACACTGCTTATTACGTTACATTATAAGGTATTTTCAATGGTAGACTGCAAATATTACATTATATTATAACGTATTTTCAATGATACACTGCATATTACGATATATTATAAGGTATTTTCAATGGTAGACTGCAAATATTACATTATGTTATAAGGTATTTTCAATGATATACTGCATATTACGTAATATTATAAGGTATTTTCAAAGATATACTGCATATTACGTTATATTATAAGGCATTTTCAATGATAGACTGCATATTACGTTATATTATCACGTATTTTCAATGATATACTGCATATTACGTTATATTATAAGGCATTTTCAATGATAGACTGCATATTACGTTATATTATCACGTATTTTCAATGATACACTGCATATTACGTTATATTATAAGGTATTTTCAATGATAGACTGCAAATATTACATTATATTATAAGGTATTTTCAATGATACACTGCATATTACGTTATATTATAGGGTATTAACAATGATACTCTGCATATTACGTTACATTACCCAATTTTTTCAATGATACACTGCTTATTGCGTTACATTATAAGGTATTTTCAATGGTAGACTGCAAATATTACATTATATTATAACGTATTTTCAATGATACACTGCATATTACGTTATATTATAAGGTATTTTCAATGGTAGACTGCAAATATTACATTATGTTATAAGGTATTTTCAATGATACACTGCATATTACGTTATACTATAAGGTATTTTCAATGATAGGCTGCATATCACGTTATATTATAAGGTATTTTCAATGATACACTGCATATTACGTTATATTATAAGGCTTTTTCAATGATAGACTGCATATTACGTTATATTATAAGGTATTTTCAATGATATACTGCATATTACGTAATATTATAAGGTATTTTCAATGATATACTGCATATTACGTTATATTATAAGGCATTTTCAATGATAGACTGCATATTACGTTATATTATAAGGTATTTTCAATGATACACTGCATATTACGTTATATTATAAGGTATTTTCAATGATAGACTGCAAATATTACATTATATTATAAGGTATTTTCAATGATACACTGCATATTACGTTATATTATAAGGTATTTTCAATGATAGACTGCAAATATTACAGTATATTATAAGGTATTTTCAATGATACACTGCATATTACATTATATTATAGGGTATTAACAATGATACTCTGCATATTACGTTACATTACCCAATTTTTTCAATGATACACTGCTTATTGCGTTACATTATAAGGTATTTTCAATGGTAGACTGCAAATATTACATTATATTATAACGTATTTTCAATGATACACTGCATATTACGTTATATTATAAGGTATTTTCAATGGTAGACTGCAAATATTACATTATGTTATAAGGTATTTTCAATGATACACTGCATATTACGTTATACTATAAGGTATTTTCAATGATAGACTGCATATCACGTTATATTATAAGGTATTTTCAATGATACACTGCATATTACGTTATATTATAAGGCTTTTTCAATGATAGACTGCATATTACGTTATATTATAAGGTATTTTCAATGATATACTGCATATTACGTAATATTATAAGGTATTTTCAATGATATACTGCATATTACGTTATATTATAAGGCATTTTCAATGATAGACTGCATATTACGTTATATTATAAGGTATTTTCAATGATATACTGCATATTACGTTATATTATAAGGCATTTTCAATGATACACTGCATATTACGTTATATTATAAGGTATTTTCAATGATAGACTGCAAATATTACATTATATTATAAGGTATTTTCAATGATACACTGCATATTACGTTATATTATAAGGTATTTTCAATGATATACTGCATATTACGTTGTATTATAAGGTATTTTCAATGATAGACTGCATATCACGTTATATTATAAGGTATTTTCAATGATACACTGCATATTACGTTATATTACAAGACATTTTCAATGATACACTGCTTATTACGTTACATTATAAGGTATTTTCAATGATACACTGCATATTACGTTATATTATAAGGTATTTTCAAAGGTAGACTGCAAATATTACATTATATTATAAGGTATTTTCAATGATACACTGCATATTACGTTATACTATAAGGTATTTTTAATGATAGACTGCATACCACGTTATATTATAAGGTATTTTCAATGATACACTGCATATTACGTTATATTGTAAGGTATTTTCAATGATACACTGCATATTACGTTATATTATAAGGTATTTTCAATGATATACTGCATATTACGTTATATTATAAGGTATTTTCAATGATACACTGCATATTACGTTATATTATAAGGTATTTTCAATGATATACTGCATATTACGTTATATTATAAGGCATTTTCAATGATACACTGCATATTACGTTATATTATAAGGTATTTTCAATGATATACTGCATATTACGTTATATTATAAGGCTTTTTCAATGATAGACTGCATATTACGTTATATTATAAGGTATTTTCAATGATATACTGCATATTACGTTATATTATAAGGCATTTTCAATGATAGACTGCATATTACGTTATATTATAGGGTATTTTCAATGATACACTGCATATTACGTTATATTATAAGGTATTTTCAATGATAGACTGCAAATATTACAGTTTATTATAAGGTACTTTCAATGATACACTGCATATTACATTATATTATAGGGTATTAACAATGATATACTGCATATCACGTTATATTATAAGGTATTTTCAATGATACTCTGCATATTACGTTATATTATAAGGTATTTTGAATGATACTCTGCATATTACGTTATATTATCACGTATTTTCAATGATTGACTGCATATTACGTTACATTATAAGGTATTTTCAATGATATACTGCATATCACGTTATATTATAAGGTATTTTCAATGATACTCTGCATATTACGTTATATTATAAGGTATTTTGAATGATACTCTGCATATTACGTTACATTACAAGACATTTTCAATGATACGCTGCTTATTACGTTACATTATAAGGTATTTTCAATGATATACTGCATATTACGTTATATTATAAGGCATTTTCAATGATACACTGCATATTACGTTATATTATAAGGTATTTTCAATGGTAGACTGCAAATATTACATTATATTATAAGGCATTTTCAATGATAGACTGCATATTACGTTATATTATAAGGTATTTTCAATGATATACTGCATATTACGTTATATTATAAGGCATTTTCAATGATAGACTGCATATTACGTTATATTATCACGTATTTTCAATGATATACTGCATATTACGTTATATTATAAGGCATTTTCAATGATAGACTGCATATTACGTTATATTATCAGGTATTTTCAATGATACACTGCATATTACGTTATATTATAAGGTATTTTCAATGATATACTGCATATTACGTTGTATTATAAGGCATTTTCAATGATAGACTGCATATTACATTATATTATAGGGTATTTTCAATGATATACTGCATATTACGTTATATTATAAGGTATTTTCAATGATATACTGCATATTACGTTATATTATAAGGCATTTTCAATGATACACTGCATATTACGTTATATTATAAGGTATTTTCAATGATATACTGCATATTACGTTATATTATAAGGCTTTTTCAATGATAGACTGCATATTACGTTATATTATAAGGTATTTTCAATGATATACTGCATATTACGTTATATTATAAGGCATTTTCAATGATAGACTGCATATTACGTTATATTATAGGGTATTTTCAATGATACACTGCATATTACGTTATATTATAAGGTATTTTCAATGATAGACTGCAAATATTACAGTATATTATAAGGTACTTTCAATGATACACTGCATATTACATTATATTATAGGGTATTAACAATGATATACTGCATATCACGTTATATTATAAGGTATTTTCAATGATACTCTGCATATTACGTTATATTATAAGGTATTTTGAATGATACTCTGCATATTACGTTACATTACAAGACATTTTGAATGATACACTGCTTATTACGTTACATTACAAGACATTTTCAATGATACACTGCTTATTACGTTACATTATAAGGTATTTTCAATGATACACTGCATATTACGTTATATTATAAGGTATTTTCAATGGTAGACTGCAAATATTACATTATATTATAAGGTATTTTCAATGATACACTGCATATTACGTTATACTATAAGGTATTTTCAATGATAGACTGCATATCACGTTATATTATAAGGTATTTTCAATGATACACTGCATATTACGTTATATTATAAGGCATTTTCAATGATAGACTGCATATTACGTTATATTATCACGTATTTTCAATGATTGACTGCATATTACGTTACATTATAAGGTATTTTCAATGATATACTGCATATCACGTTATATTATAAGGTATTTTCAATGATACTCTGCATATTACGTTATATTATAAGGTATTTTGAATGATACTCTGCATATTACGTTACATTACAAGACATTTTCAATGATACGCTGCTTATTACGTTACATTATAAGGTATTTTCAATGATATACTGCATATTACGTTATATTATAAGGCATTTTCAATGATACACTGCATATTACGTTATATTATAAGGTATTTTCAATGGTAGACTGCAAATATTACATTATATTATAAGGCTTTTTCAATGATAGACTGCATATTACGTTATATTATAAGGTATTTTCAATGATATACTGCATATTACGTTATATTATAAGGCATTTTCAATGATAGACTGCATATTACGTTATATTATCACGTATTTTCAATGATATACTGCATATTACGTTATATTATAAGGCATTTTCAATGATAGACTGCATATTACGTTATATTATCACGTATTTTCAATGATACACTGCATATTACGTTATATTATAAGGCATTTTCAATGATAGACTGCATATTACGTTATATTATCACGTATTTTCAATGATATACTGCATATTACGTTATATTATAAGGCATTTTCAATGATAGACTGCATATTACGTTATATTATCACGTATTTTCAATGATACACTGCATATTACGTTATATTATAAGGTATTTTCAATGATAGACTGCAAATATTACATTATATTATAAGGTATTTTCAATGATACACTGCATATTACATTATATTATAGGGTATTAACAATGATACTCTGCATATTACGTTACATTACCCAATTTTTTCAATGATACACTGCTTATTACGTTACATTATAAGGTATTTTCAATGGTAGACTGCAAATATTACATTATATTATAACGTATTTTCAATGATACACTGCATATTACGATATATTATAAGGTATTTTCAATGGTAGACTGCAAATATTACATTATGTTATAAGGTATTTTCAATGATACACTGCATATTACGTTATACTATAAGGTATTTTCAATGATAGGCTGCATATCACGTTATATTATAAGGTATTTTCAATGATACACTGCATATTACGTTATATTATAAGGCTTTTTCAATGATAGACTGCATATTACGTTATATTATAAGGTATTTTCAATGATATACTGCATATTACGTTATATTATAAGGCATTTTCAATGATAGACTGCAAATATTACATTATATTATAAGGTATTTTCAATGATACACTGCATATTACGTAATATTATAAGGCATTTTCAATGATACACTGCATATTACGTTATATTATAAGGTATTTTCAATGATACACTGCATATTACGTTATATTATAAGGTATTTTCAATGATAGACTGCATATTACGTTATATTATAAGGTATTTTCAAAGATATACTGCATATTACGTTATATTATAAGGCATTTTCAATGATAGACTGCATATTACGTTATATTATCACGTATTTTCAATGATATACTGCATATTACGTTATATTATAAGGCATTTTCAATGATAGACTGCATATTACGTTATATTATCACGTATTTTCAATGATACACTGCATATTACGTTATATTATAAGGTATTTTCAATGATAGACTGCAAATATTACATTATATTATAAGGTATTTTCAATGATACACTGCATATTACATTATATTATAGGGTATTAACAATGATACTCTGCATATTACGTTACATTACCCAATTTTTTCAATGATACACTGCTTATTACGTTACATTATAAGGTATTTTCAATGGTAGACTGCAAATATTACATTATATTATAACGTATTTTCAATGATACACTGCATATTACGTTATATTATAAGGTATTTTCAATGGTAGACTGCAAATATTACATTATGTTATAAGGTATTTTCAATGATACACTGCATATTACGTTATACTATAAGGTATTTTCAATGATAGGCTGCATATCACGTTATATTATAAGGTATTTTCAATGATACACTGCATATTACGTTATATTATAAGGCTTTTTCAATGATAGACTGCATATTACGTTATATTATAAGGTATTTTCAATGATATACTGCATATTACGTTATATTATAAGGCATTTTCAATGATAGACTGCATATTACGTTATATTATCACGTATTTTCAATGATATACTTCATATTACGTTATATTATAAGGCATTTTCAATGATAGACTGCATATTACGTTATATTATCACGTATTTTCAATGATTGACTGCATATTACGTTATATTATAGGGTATTTTCAATGATACACTGCATATTCCGTTATATTATAAGGTATTTTCAATGATAGACTGCAAATATTACAGTATATTATAAGGTATTTTCAATGATACACTGCATATTACATTATATTATAGGGTATTAACAATGATATACTGCATATCACGTTATATTATAAGGTATTTTCAATGATACTCTGCATATTACGTTATATTATAAGGTATTTTGAATGATATACTGCATATTGCGTTATATTATAAGGCATTTTCAATGATAGACTGCATATTACGTTATATTATAAGGTATTTTCAATGATATACTGCATATTACGTTATATTATAAGGCATTTTCAATGATAGACTGCATATTACGTTATATTATCACGTATTTTCAATGATATACTGCATATTACGTTATAGTATACGGCATTTTCAATGATACACTGCATATTACGTTATATTATAAGGTATTTTCAATGATACACTGCATATTACGTTATATTATAAGGTATTTTCAATGATATACTGCATATTACTTTATATTATAAGGCATTTTCAATGATACACTGCATATTACGTTATATTATAAGGTATTTTCAATGATATACTGCATATTACGTTATATTATAAGGCTTTTTCAATGATAGACTGCATATTACGTTATATTATAAGGTATTTTCAATGATATACTGCATATTACGTTATATTATAAGGCATTTTCAATGATAGACTGCATATTACGTTATATTATCACGTATTTTCAATGATATACTGCATATTACGTTATA
This sequence comes from Lasioglossum lativentre, assembly GCA_916610255.1. Classification (NCBI taxonomy): domain Eukaryota; kingdom Metazoa; phylum Arthropoda; class Insecta; order Hymenoptera; family Halictidae; genus Lasioglossum; species Lasioglossum lativentre. The sequence continues at coordinate 130,193 of CAKAJI010000330.1, forward strand.
TTATAAGGCATTTTCAATGATAGACTGCATATTACGTTATATTATCACGTATTTTCAATGATTGACTGCATATTACGTAATATTATAAGGTATTTTCAATGATAGACTGCAAATATTACATTATATTATAAGGTATTTTCAATGATACACTGCATATTACGTAATATTATAAGGCATTTTCAATGATACACTGCATATTACGTTATATTATAAGGTATTTTCAATGATACACTGCATATTACGTTATATTATAAGGTATTTTCAATGATATACTGCATATTACGTTGTATTATAAGGCATTTTCAATGATAGACTGCATATTACATTATATTATAGGGTATTTTCAATGATATACTGCATATTACGTTATATTATAAGGCATTTTCAATGATAGACTGCATATTACGTTATATTATAAGGTATTTTCAATGATACACTGCATATTACGTTATATTATAAGGTATTTTCAATGATATACTGCATATTACGTTATATTATAAGGCATTTTCAATGATAGACTGCATATTACGTTATATTATCACGTATTTTCAATGTTTGACTGCATATTACGTAATATTATAAGGTATTTTCAATGATAGACTGCAAATATTACATTATATTATAAGGTATTTTCAATGATACACTGCATATTACATTATATTATTGGGTATTTTCAATGATACACTGCTTATTACGTTACATTATAAGGTATTTTCAATGATACACTGCATATTACGTTATATTATAAGGTATTTTCAATGGTAGACTGCAAATATTACATTATATTATAAGGTATTTTCAATGATACACTGCATAATACGTTATACTATAAGGTATTTTCAATGATAGACTGCATATTACGTTATATTAGAAGGTATTTTCAATGATACACTGCATATTACGTTATATTATAAGGTATTTTCAATGATAGACTGCATATTACGTTATATTATAAGGTATTTTCAATGATATACTGCATATTACGTTATATTATAAGGCATTTTCAATGATACACTGCATATTACGTTATATTATAAGGTATTTTCAATGATATACTGCATATTACGTTATATTATAAGGCTTTTTCAATGATACACTGCATATTACGTTGTATTATAAGGTATTTTCAATGATATACTGAATATTACGTTATATTATAAGGCATTTTCAATGATAGACATCATATTACGTTATATTATAAGGTATTTTCAATGATACACTGCATATTACGTTATATTATAAGGTATTTTCAATGATATACTGCATATTACGTTATATTATAAGGCATTTTCAATGATAGACTGCATATTACGTTATATTATCACGTATTTTCAATGATATACTGCATATTACGTTATAGTATACGGCATTTTCAATGATACACTGCATATTACGTTATATTATAAGGTATTTTCAATGATATACTGCATATTACGTTATATTATAAGGCTTTTTCAATGATAGACTGCATATCACGTTATATTATAAGGTATTTTCAATGATACACTGCATATTACGTTATATTATAAGGTATTTTCAATGATACACTGCATATTACGTTATATTATAAGGTATTTTCAATGATATACTGCATATTACGTTATATTATAAGGCATTTTCAATGATAGACTGCATATTACGTTATATTATCACGTATTTTCAATGTTTGACTGCATATTACGTAATATTATAAGGTATTTTCAATGATAGACTGCAAATATTACATTATATTATAAGGTATTTTCAATGATACACTGCATATTACATTATATTATTGGGTATTTTCAATGATACACTGCTTATTACGTTACATTATAAGGTATTTTCAATGATACACTGCATATTACGTTATATTATAAGGTATTTTCAATGGTAGACTGCAAATATTACATTATATTATAAGGTATTTTCAATGGTAGACTGCAAATATTACATTATATTATAAGGTATTTTCAATGATACACTGCATAATACGTTATACTATAAGGTATTTTCAATGATAGACTGCATATTACGTTATATTAGAAGGTATTTTCAATGATACACTGCATATTACGTTATATTATAAGGTATTTTCAATGATAGACTGCATATTACGTTATATTATAAGGCATTTTCAATGATAGACTGCATATTACGTTATATTATAAGGTATTTTCAATGATATACTGCATATTACGTTATATTATAAGGCATTTTCAATGACACACTGCATATTACGTTATATTATAAGGTATTTTCAATGATACACTGCATTTTACGTTATATTATAAGGTATTTTCAATGATATACTGCATATTACGTTATATTATAAGGTATTTTCAATGATACACTGCATATTACGTTATATTATAAGGTATTTTCAATGATATACTGCATATTACGTTATATTATAAGGCATTTTCAATGATAGAGTGCATATTACGTTATATTATAAGGCATTTTCAATGATAGACTGCATATTACGTTATATTATCACGTATTTTCAATGATTGACTGCATATTACGTAATATTATAAGGCATTTTCAATGATACACTGCATATTACGTTATATTATAAGGTATTTTCAATGATATACTGCATATTACGTTATATTATAAGGCATTTTCAATGATAGACTGCATATTACGTTATATTATCACGTATTTTCAATGATAGACTGCAAATATTACATTATATTATAAGGTATTTTCAATGATACACTGCATATTACATTATATTATAGGGTATTTTCAATGATACACTGCTTATTACGTTACATTATAAGGTATTTTCAATGATACACTGCATATTACGTTATATTATAAGGTATTTTCAATGATACACTGCATATTACGTAATATTATAAGGTATTTTCAATGATATACTGCATATTACGTTATATTATAAGGCATTTTCAATGATAGACTGCATATTACGTTATATTATCACGTATTTTCAATGATAGACTGCAAATATTACATTATATTATAAGGTATTTTCAATGATACACTGCATATTACATTATATTATAGGGTATTTTCAATGATACACTGCTTATTACGTTACATTATAAGGTATTTTCAATGATACACTGCATATTACGTTATATTATAAGGTATTTTCAATGGTAGACTGTAAATATTACATTATATTATAAGGTATTTTCAATGGTAGACTGCAAATATTACATTATATTATAAGGTATTTTCAATGATACACTGCATAATACGTTATACTATAAGGTATTTTCAATGATAGACTGCATATTACGTTATATTATAAGGTATTTTCAATGATACACTGCATATTACGTTATATTATAAGGTATTTTCAATGATACACTGCATATTACGTTATATTATAAGGTATTTTCAATGGTAGACTGCAAATATTACATTATATTATAAGGTATTTTCAATGGTAGACTGCAAATATTACATTATATTATAAGGTATTTTCAATGATACACTGCATAATACGTTATACTATAAGGTATTTTCAATGATAGACTGCATATTACGTTATATTATAAGGTATTTTCTATGATACACTGCATATTACGTTATATTATAAGGTATTTTCAATGATATACTGCATATTACGTTATATTATAAGGCATTTTCAATGATAGACTGCATATTACGTTATATTATAAGGCATTTTCAATGATAGACTGCATATTACGTTATATTATCACGTATTTTCAATGATTGACTGCATATTACGTAATATTATAAGGTATTTTCAATGATAGACTGCAAATATTACATTATATTATAAGGTATTTTCAATGATACACTGCATATTACGTAATATTATAAGGCATTTTCAATGATACACTGCATATTACGTTATATTATAAGGTATTTTCAATGATACACTGCATATTACGTTATATTATAAGGTATTTTCAATGATATACTGCATATTACGTTGTATTATAAGGCATTTTCAATGATAGACTGCATATTACATTATATTATAGGGTATTTTCAATGATATACTGCATATTACGTTATATTATAAGGCATTTTCAATGATAGACTGCATATTACGTTATATTATAAGGTATTTTCAAAGATATACTGCATATTACGTTATATTATAAGGCATTTTCAATGATAGACTGCATATTACGTTATATTATCACGTATTTTCAATGATATACTGCATATTACGTTATATTATAAGGCATTTTCAATGATAGACTGCATATTACGTTATATTATCACGTATTTTCAATGATTGACTGCATATTACGTAATATTATAAGGTATTTTCAATGATAGACTGCAAATATTACATTAGATTATAAGGTATTTTCAATGATACTCTGCATATTACATTATATTATAGGGTATTTTTAATGATACACTGCATATTTCGTTATATTATAAGGTATTTTCAATGATAGACTGCAAATATTACAGTATATTATAAGGTATTTTCAATGATACACTGCATATTACATTATATTATAGGGTATTAACAATGATACTCTGCATATTACGTTACATTACCCAATTTTTTCAATGATACACTGCTTATTACGTTACATTATAAGGTATTTTCAATGGTAGACTGCAAATATTACATTATATTATAAGGTATTTTCAATGATACACTGCATATTACGTTATATTATAAGGTATTTTCAATGGTAGACTGCAAATATTACATTATATTATAAGGTATTTTCAATGATACACTGCATATTACGTTATACTATAAGGTATTTTCAATGATAGGCTGCATATCACGTTATATTATAAGGTATTTTCAGTGATACACTGCATATTACGTTATATTATAAGGTATTTTCAATGATACACTGCATATTACGTTATATGATAAGGTATTTTCAATGATATACTGCATATTACGTTATATTATAAGGCATTTTCAATGATAGACTGCATATTACGTTATATTATCACGTATTTTCAATGTTTGACTGCATATTACGTAATATTATAAGGTATTTCCAATGATAGACTGCAAATATTACATTATATTATAAGGTATTTTCAATGATACACTGCATATTACGTTATACTATAAGGTATTTTCAATGATACACTGCATATTACGTTATATTATAAGGTATTTTCAATGATACACTGCATATTACGTTATATTATAAGGTATTTTCAATGATATACTGCATATTACGTTATATTATAAGGCATTTTCAATGATAGACTGCATATTACGTTATATTATCACGTATTTTCAATGATAGACTGCAAATATTACATTATATTATAAGGTATTTTCAATGATACACTGCATATTACATTATATTATCACGTATTTTCAATGATTGACTGCATATTACGTAATATTATAAGGTATTTTCAATGATAGACTGCAAATATTACATTATATTATAAGGTATTTTCAATGATACACTGCATATTACGTAATATTATAAGGCATTTTCAATGATACACTGCATATTACGTTATATTATAAGGTATTTTCAATGATACACTGCATATTACGTTATATTATAAGGCATTTTCAATGATAGACTGCATATTACGTTATATTATCACGTATTTTCAATGATAGACTGCAAATATTACATTATATTATAAGGTATTTTCAATGATACACTGCATATTACATTATATTATCACGTATTTTCAATGATTGACTGCATATTACGTTATATTATAAGGTATTTTCAATGATATACTGCATATTACGTTATATTATAAGGCATTTTCAATGATAGACTGCATATTACGTTATATTATCACGTATTTTCAATGATAGACTGCAAATATTACATTATATTATAAGGTATTTTCAATGATACACTGCATATTACATTATATTATAGGGTATTTTCAATGATACACTGCTTATTACGTTACATTATAAGGTATTTTCAATGATACACTGCATATTACGTTATATTATAAGGTATTTTCAATGATATACTGCATATTACGTTATATTATAAGGCATTTTCAATGATAGACTGCATATTACGTTATATTATAAGGCATTTTCAATGATAGACTGCATATTACGTTATATTATCACGTATTTTCAATGATTGACTGCATATTACGTAATATTATAAGGTATTTTCAATGATAGACTGCAAATATTACATTATATTATAAGGTATTTTCAATGATACACTGCATATTACGTAATATTATAAGGCATTTTCAATGATACACTGCATATTACGTTATATTATAAGGTATTTTCAATGATACACTGCATATTACGTTATATTATAAGGTATTTTCAATGATATACTGCATATTACGTTGTATTATAAGGCATTTTCAATGATACACTGCATATTACGTTATATTATAAGGTATTTTCAATGATATACTGCATATTACGTTATATTATAAGGCATTTTCAATGATAGACTGCATATTACGTTATATTATCACGTATTTTCAATGATAGACTGCAAATATTACATTATATTATAAGGTATTTTCAATGATACACTGCATATTACATTATATTATAGGGTATTTTCAATGATACACTGCTTATTACGTTACATTATAAGGTATTTTCAATGATACACTGCATATTACGTTATATTATAAGGTATTTTCAATGGTAGACTGTAAATATTACATTATATTATAAGGTATTTTCAATGGTAGACTGCAAATATTACATTATATTATAAGGTATTTTCAATGATACACTGCATAATACGTTATACTATAAGGTATTTTCAATGATAGACTGCATATTACGTTATATTATAAGGTATTTTCAATGATACACTGCATATTACGTTATATTATAAGGTATTTTCAATGATACACTGCATATTACGTTATATTATAAGGTATTTTCAATGGTAGACTGCAAATATTACATTATATTATAAGGTATTTTCAATGGTAGACTGCAAATATTACATTATATTATAAGGTATTTTCAATGATACACTGCATAATACGTTATACTATAAGGTATTTTCAATGATAGACTGCATATTACGTTATATTATAAGGTATTTTCAATGATACACTGCATATTACGTTATATTATAAGGTATTTTCAATGATATACTGCATATTACGTTATATTATAAGGCATTTTCAATGATAGACTGCATATTACGTTATATTATAAGGCATTTTCAATGATAGACTGCATATTACGTTATATTATCACGTATTTTCAATGATTGACTGCATATTACGTAATATTATAAGGTATTTTCAATGATAGACTGCAAATATTACATTATATTATAAGGTATTTTCAATGATACACTGCATATTACGTAATATTATAAGGCATTTTCAATGATACACTGCATATTACGTTATATTATAAGGTATTTTCAATGATACACTGCATATTACGTTATATTATAAGGTATTTTCAATGATATACTGCATATTACGTTGTATTATAAGGCATTTTCAATGATAGACTGCATATTACATTATATTATAGGGTATTTTCAATGATATACTGCATATTACGTTATATTATAAGGCATTTTCAATGATAGACTGCATATTACGTTATATTATAAGGTATTTTCAAAGATATACTGCATATTACGTTATATTATAAGACATTTTCAATGATAGACTGCATATTACGTTATATTATCACGTATTTTCAATGATATACTGCATATTACGTTATATTATAAGGCATTTTCAATGATAGACTGCATATTACGTTATATTATCACGTATTTTCAATGATTGACTGCATATTACGTAATATTATAAGGTATTTTCAATGATAGACTGCAAATATTACATTATATTATAAGGTATTTTCAATGATACTCTGCATATTACATTATATTATAGGGTATTTTTAATGATACACTGCATATTTCGTTATATTATAAGGTATTTTCAATGATAGACTGCAAATATTACAGTATATTATAAGGTATTTTCAATGATACACTGCATATTACATTATATTATAGGGTATTAACAATGATACTCTGCATATTACGTTACATTACCCAATTTTTTCAATGATACACTGCTTATTACGTTACATTATAAGGTATTTTCAATGGTAGACTGCAAATATTACATTATATTATAAGGTATTTTCAATGATACACTGCATATTACGTTATATTATAAGGTATTTTCAATGGTAGACTGCAAATATTACATTATATTATAAGGTATTTTCAATGATACACTGCATATTACGTTATACTATAAGGTATTTTCAATGATAGGCTGCATATCACGTTATATTATAAGGTATTTTCAATGATAGACTGCAAATATTACATTATATTATAAGGTATTTTCAATGATACACTGCATATTACATTATATTATAGGGTATTTTCAATGATACACTGCTTATTACGTTACATTATAAGGTATTTTCAATGATACACTGCATATTACGTTATATTATAAGGTATTTTCAATGGTAGACTGTAAATATTACATTATATTATAAGGTATTTTCAATGGTAGACTGCAAATATTACATTATATTATAAGGTATTTTCAATGATACACTGCATAATACGTTATACTATAAGGTATTTTCAATGATAGACTGCATATTACGTTATATTATAAGGTATTTTCAATGATACACTGCATATTACGTTATATTATAAGGTATTTTCAATGATACACTGCATATTACGTTATATTATAAGGTATTTTCAATGGTAGACTGCAAATATTACATTATATTATAAGGTATTTTCAATGGTAGACTGCAAATATTACATTATATTATAAGGTATTTTCAATGATACACTGCATAATACGTTATACTATAAGGTATTTTCAATGATAGACTGCATATTACGTTATATTATAAGGTATTTTCAATGATACACTGCATATTACGTTATATTATAAGGTATTTTCAATGATATACTGCATATTACGTTATATTATAAGGCATTTTCAATGATAGACTGCATATTACGTTATATTATAAGGCATTTTCAATGATAGACTGCATATTACGTTATATTATCACGTATTTTCAATGATTGACTGCATATTACGTAATATTATAAGGTATTTTCAATGATAGACTGCAAATATTACATTATATTATAAGGTATTTTCAATGATACACTGCATATTACGTAATATTATAAGGCATTTTCAATGATACACTGCATATTACGTTATATTATAAGGTATTTTCAATGATACACTGCATATTACGTTATATTATAAGGTATTTTCAATGATATACTGCATATTACGTTGTATTATAAGGCATTTTCAATGATAGACTGCATATTACATTATATTATAGGGTATTTTCAATGATATACTGCATATTACGTTATATTATAAGGCATTTTCAATGATAGACTGCATATTACGTTATATTATAAGGTATTTTCAAAGATATACTGCATATTACGTTATATTATAAGGCATTTTCAATGATAGACTGCATATTACGTTATATTATCACGTATTTTCAATGATATACTGCATATTACGTTATATTATAAGGCATTTTCAATGATAGACTGCATATTACGTTATATTATCACGTATTTTCAATGATTGACTGCATATTACGTAATATTATAAGGTATTTTCAATGATAGACTGCAAATATTACATTATATTATAAGGTATTTTCAATGATACTCTGCATATTACATTATATTATAGGGTATTTTTAATGATACACTGCATATTTCGTTATATTATAAGGTATTTTCAATGATAGACTGCAAATATTACAGTATATTATAAGGTATTTTCAATGATACACTGCATATTACATTATATTATAGGGTATTAACAATGATACTCTGCATATTACGTTACATTACCCAATTTTTTCAATGATACACTGCTTATTACGTTACATTATAAGGTATTTTCAATGGTAGACTGCAAATATTACATTATATTATAAGGTATTTTCAATGATACACTGCATATTACGTTATATTATAAGGTATTTTCAATGGTAGACTGCAAATATTACATTATATTATAAGGTATTTTCAATGATACACTGCATATTACGTTATACTATAAGGTATTTTCAATGATAGGCTGCATATCACGTTATATTATAAGGTATTTTCAGTGATACACTGCATATTACGTTATATTATAAGGTATTTTCAATGATACACTGCATATTACGTTATATTAAAAGGTATTTTCAATGATATACTGCATATTACGTTATATTATAAGGCATTTTCAATGATAGACTGCATATTACGTTATATTATCACGTATTTTCAATGTTTGACTGCATATTACGTAATATTATAAGGTATTTCCAATGATAGACTGCAAATATTACATTATATTATAAGGTATTTTCAATGATACACTGCATATTACGTTATACTATAAGGTATTTTCAATGATAGGCTGCATATCACGTTATATTATAAGTTATTTTCAATGATACACTGCATATTACGTTATATTATAAGGTATTTTCAATGATACACTGCATATTACGTTATATTATAAGGTATTTTCAATGATATACTGCATATTACGTTATATTATAAGGCATTTTCAATGATAGACTGCATATTACGTTATATTATCACGTATTTTCAATGATAGACTGCAAATATTACATTATATTATAAGGTATTTTCAATGATACACTGCATATTACATTATATTATAGGGTATTTTCAATGATACACTGCTTATTACGTTACATTATAAGGTATTTTCAATGATACACTGCATATTACGTTATATTATAAGGTATTTTCAATGGTAGACTGCAAATATTACATTATATTATAAGGTATTTTCAATGGTAGACTGCAAATATTACATTATATTATAAGGTATTTTCAATGATACACTGCATAATACGTTATACTATAAGGTATTTTCAATGATAGACTGCATATTACGTTATATTATAAGGTATTTTCAATGATACACTGCATATTACGTTATATTATAAGGTATTTTCAATGATATACTGCATATTACGTTATATTATAAGGCATTTTCAATGATAGACTGCATATTACGTTATATTATAAGGCATTTTCAATGATAGACTGCATATTACGTTATATTATCACGTATTTTCAATGATTGACTGCATATTACGTAATATTATAAGGTATTTTCAATGATAGACTGCAAATATTACATTATATTATAAGGTATTTTCAATGATACACTGCATATTACGTAATATTATAAGGCATTTTCAATGATACACTGCATATTACGTTATATTATAAGGTATTTTCAATGATACACTGCATATTACGTTATATTATAAGGTATTTTCAATGATACACTGCATAATACGTTATACTATAAGGTATTTTCAATGATAGACTGCATATTACGTTATATTATAAGGTATTTTCAATGATACACTGCATATTACGTTATATTATAAGGTATTTTCAATGATACAATGCATATTACGTTATATTATAAGGTATTTTCAATGGTAGACTGCAAATATTACATTATATTATAAGGTATTTTCAATGGTAGACTGCAAATATTACATTATATTATAAGGTATTTTCAATGATACACTGCATAATACGTTATACTATAAGGTATTTTCAATGATAGACTGCATATTACGTTATATTATAAGGTATTTTCAATGATACACTGCATATTACGTTATATTATAAGGTATTTTCAATGATATACTGCATATTACGTTATATTATAAGGCATTTTCAATGATAGACTGCATATTACGTAATATTATAAGGCATTTTCAATGATAGACTGCATATTACGTTATATTATCACGTATTTTCAATGATTGACTGCATATTACGTAATATTATAAGGTATTTTCAATGATAGACTGCAAATATTACATTATATTATAGGGTATTTTCAATGATACACTGCTTATTACGTTACATTATAAGGTATTTTCAATGATACACTGCATATTACGTTATATTATAAGGTATTTTCAATGGTAGACTGTAAATATTACATTATATTATAAGGTATTTTCAATGGTAGACTGCAAATATTACATTATATTATAAGGTATTTTCAATGATACACTGCATAATACGTTATACTATAAGGTATTTTCAATGATAGACTGCATATTACGTTATATTATAAGGTATTTTCAATGATACACTGCATATTACGTTATATTATAAGGTATTTTCAATGATACACTGCATATTACGTTATATTATAAGGTATTTTCAATGGTAGACTGCAAATATTACATTATATTATAAGGTATTTTCAATGGTAGACTGCAAATATTACATTATATTATAAGGTATTTTCAATGATACACTGCATAATACGTTATACTATAAGGTATTTTCAATGATAGACTGCATATTACGTTATATTATAAGGTATTTTCAATGATACACTGCATATTACGTTATATTATAAGGTATTTTCAATGATATACTGCATATTACGTTATATTATAAGGCATTTTCAATGACACACTGCATATTACGTTATATTATAAGGTATTTTCAATGATACACTGCATATTACGTTATATTATAAGGTATTTTCAATGATACACTGCATATTACATTATATTATAGGGTATTAACAATGATACTCTGCATATTACGTTACATTACCCAATTTTTTCAATGATACACTGCTTATTACGTTACATTATAAGGTATTTTCAATGGTAGACTGCAAATATTACATTATATTATAAGGTATTTTCAATGATACACTGCATATTACGTTATATTATAAGGTATTTTCAATGGTAGACTGCAAATATTACATTATATTATAAGGTATTTTCAATGATACACTGCATATTACATTATATTATAGGGTATTTTCAATGATACACTGCTTATTACGTTACATTATAAGGTATTTTCAATGATACACTGCATATTACGTTATATTATAAGGTATTTTCAATGGTAGACTGCAAATATTACATTATATTATAAGGTATTTTCAATGGTAGACTGCAAATATTACATTATATTATAAGGTATTTTCAATGATACACTGCATAATACGTTATACTATAAGGTATTTTCAATGATAGACTGCATATTACGTTATATTAGAAGGTATTTTCAATGATACACTGCATATTACGTTATATTATAAGGTATTTTCAATGATATACTGCATATTACGTTATATTATAAGGCATTTTCAATGATAGACTGCATATTACGTTATATTATAAGGTATTTTCAATGATATACTGCATATTACGTTATATTATAAGGCATTTTCAATGACACACTGCATATTACGTTATATTATAAGGTATTTTCAATGATACACTGCATATTGCGTTATATTATAAGGTATTTTCAATGATATACTGCATATTACGTTACATTATAAGGTATTTTCAATGATACACTGCATATTACGTTATATTATAAGGTATTTTCAATGGTAGACTGCAAATATTACATTATATTATAAGGTATTTTCAATGGTAGACTGCAAATATTACATTATATTATAAGGTATTTTCAATGATACACTGCATAATACGTTATACTATAAGGTATTTTCAATGATAGACTGCATATTACGTTATATTAGAAGGTATTTTCAATGATACACTGCATATTACGTTATATTATAAGGTATTTTCAATGATATACTGCATATTACGTTATATTATAAGGCATTTTCAATGATAGACTGCATATTACGTTATATTATAAGGTATTTTCAATGATATACTGCATATTACGTTATATTATAAGGCATTTTCAATGACACACTGCATATTACGTTATATTATAAGATATTTTCAATGATACACTGCATATTACGTTATATTATAAGGTATTTTCAATGATATACTGCATATTACGTTATATTATAAGGTATTTTCAATGATACACTGCATATTACGTTATATTATAAGGTATTTTCAATGATACACTGCATATTACGTTATATTATAAGGTATTTACAATGTTATACTGCATATTACGTTATATTATAAGGCATTTTCAATGATAGACTGCATATTACGTTATATTATAGGTATTTTCAAAGATATACTGCATATTACGTTATATTATAAGGTATTTTCAATGATATACTGCATATTACGTTACATTATAAGGTATTTTCAATGATACACTGCATATTACGTTATATTATAAGGTATTTTCAATGGTAGACTGCAAATATTACATTATATTATAAGGTATTTTCAATGGTAGACTGCAAATATTACATTATATTATAAGGTATTTTCAATGGTAGACTGCAAATATTACATTATATTATAAGGTATTTTCAATGATACACTGCATAATACGTTATACTAAAAGGTATTTTCAATGATAGACTGCATATTACGTTATATTAGAAGGTATTTTCAATGATACACTGCATATTACGTTATATTATAAGGTATTTTCAATGATATACTGCATATTACGTTATATTATAAGGCATTTTCAATGATAGACTGCATATTACGTTATATTATAAGGTATTTTCAATGATATACTGCATATTACGTTATATTATAAGGCATTTTCAATGACACACTGCATATTACGTTATATTATAAGGTATTTTCAATGATACACTGCATATTACGTTATATTATAAGGTATTTTCAATGATATACTGCATATTACGTTATATTATAAGGTATTTTCAATGATACACTGCATATTACGTTATATTATAAGGTATTTTCAATGATACACTGCATATTACGTTATATTATAAGGTATTTACTATGTTATACTGCATATTACGTTATATTATAAGGCATTTTCAATGATAGACTGCATATTACGTTATATTATAGGTATTTTCAAAGATATACTGCATATTACGTTATATTATAAGGTATTTTCAATGATACACTGCATATTACGTTATATTATAAGGTATTTTCAATGATATACTGCATATTACGTTGTATTATAAGGCATTTTCAATGATAGACTGCATATTACATTATATTATATGGTATTTTCAATGATATACTGCATATTACGTTATATTATAAGGCATTTTCAATGATAGACTGCATATTACGTTATATTATAAGGTATTTTCAAAGATATACTGCATATTACGTTATATTATAAGGCATTTTCAATGATAGACTGCATATTACGTTATATTATCACGTATTTTCAATGATAGGCTGCATATCACGTTATATTATAAGGTATTTTCAATGATACACTGCATATTACGTTATATTATAAGGTATTTTCAATGATACACTGCATATTACGTTATATTATAAGGTATTTTCAATGATATACTGCATATTACGTTATATTATAAGGCATTTTCAATGATAGAATGCATATTACGTTATATTATCACGTATTTTCAATGATATACTGCATATTACGTTATATTATAAGGTATTTTCAATGATAGACTGCAAATATTACAGTATATTATAAGGTATTTTCAATGATACACTGCATATTACATTATATTATAGGGTATTAACAATGATACTCTGCATATTACGTTACATTACCCAATTTTTTCAATGATACACTGCTTATTACGTTACATTATAAGGTATTTTCAATGGTAGACTGCAAATATTACATTATATTATAAGGTATTTTCAATGATACACTGCATATTACGTTATATTATAAGGTATTTTCAATGGTAGACTGCAAATATTACATTATATTATAAGGTATTTTCAATGATACACTGCATATTACGTTATACTATAAGGTATTTTCAATGATAGGCTGCATATCACGTTATATTATAAGGTATTTTCAATGATACACTGCATATTACGTTATATTATAAGGTATTTTCAATGATACACTGCATATTACGTTATATTATAAGGTATTTTCAATGATATACTGCATATTACGTTATATTATAAGGCATTTTCAATGATACACTGCATATTACGTTATATTATAAGGTATTTTCAATGATATACTGCATATTACGTTATATTATAAGGTATTTTCAATGGTACACTGCATATTACGTTATATTATAAGGTATTTTCAATGATACACTGCATATTACGTTATATTATAAGGTATTTACAATGTTATACTGCATATTACGTTATATTATAAGGCATTTTCAATGATAGACTGCATATTACGTTATATTATAGGTATTTTCAAAGATATACTGCATATTACGTTATATTATAAGGTATTTTCAATGATATACTGCATATTACGTTACATTATAAGGTATTTTCAATGATACACTGCATATTACGTTATATTATAAGGTATTTTCAATGGTAGACTGCAAATATTACATTATATTATAAGGTATTTTCAATGATACACTGCATAATACGTTATACTATAAGGTATTTTCAATGATAGACTGCATATTACGTTATATTAGAAGGTATTTTCAATGATACACTGCATATTACGTTATATTATAAGGTATTTTCAATGATATACTGCATATTACGTTATATTATAAGGCATTTTCAATGATAGACTGCATATTACGTTACATTATAAGGTATTTTCAATGATATACTGCATATTACGTTATATTATAAGGCATTTTCAATGATAGACTGCATATTACGTTATATTATAAGGTATTTTCAATGATACACTGCATATTACGTTATATTATAAGGTATTTTCAATGATATACTGCATATTACGTTATATTATAAGGTATTTTCCATGATACACTGCATATTACGTTATATTATAAGGTATTTTCAATGATACACTGCATATTACGTTATATTATAAGGTATTTACAATGTTATACTGCATATTACGTTATATTATAAGGCATTTTCAATGATAGACTGCATATTACGTTATATTATAGGTATTTTCAAAGATATACTGCATATTACGTTATATTATAAGGTATTTTCAATGATACACTGCATATTACGTTATATTATAAGGTATTTTCAATGATATACTGCATATTACGTTGTATTATAAGGCATTTTCAATGATAGACTGCATATTACATTATATTATAGGGTATTTTCAATGATATACTGCATATTACGTTATATTATAAGGCATTTTCAATGATAGACTGCATATTACGTTATATTATAAGGTATTTTCAAAGATATACTGCATATTACGTTATATTATAAGGCATTTTCAATGATAGACTGCATATTACGTTATATTATCACGTATTTTCAATGATATACTGCATATTACGTTATATTATAAGGCATTTTCAATGATAGACTGCATATTACGTTATATTATCACGTATTTTCAATGATTGACTTCATATTACGTAATATTATAAGGTATTTTCAATGATAGACTGCAAATATTACAGTATATTATAAGGGATTTTCAATGATACACTGCATATTACATTATATTATAGGGTATTAACAATGATACTCTGCATATTACGTTACATTACCCAATTTTTTCAATGATACACTGCTTATTACGTTACATTATAAGGTATTTTCAATGGTAGACTGCAAATATTACATTATATTATAAGGTATTTTCAATGATACACTGCATATTACGTTATATTATAAGGTATTTTCAATGATACACTGCATATTACGTTATATTATAAGGTATTTTCAATGATACACTGCATATTACGTTATATTATAAGGTATTTTCAATGATATACTGCATATTACGTTATATTATAAGGCATTTTCAATGATAGAATGCATATTACGTTATATTATCACGTATTTTCAATGATATACTGCATATTACGTTATATTATAAGGTATTTTCAATGATAGACTGCAAATATTACAGTATATTATAAGGTATTTTCAATGATACACTGCATATTACATTATATTATAGGGTATTAACAATGATACTCTGCATATTACGTTACATTACCCAATTTTTTCAATGATACACTGCTTATTACGTTACATTATAAGGTATTTTCAATGGTAGACTGCAAATATTACATTATATTATAAGGTATTTTCAATGATACACTGCATATTACGTTATATTATAAGGTATTTTCAATGGTAGACTGCAAATATTACATTATATTATAAGGTATTTTCAATGATACACTGCATATTACGTTATACTATAAGGTATTTTCAATGATAGGCTGCATATCACGTTATATTATAAGGTATTTTCAATGATACACTGCATATTACGTTATATTATAAGGTATTTTCAACGATACACTGCATATTACGTTATATTATAAGGTATTTTCAATGATATACTGCATATTACGTTATATTATAAGGCATTTTCAATGATAGACTGCATATTACGTTATATTATCACGTATTTTCAATGTTTGACTGCATATTACGTAATATTATAAGGTATTTTCAATGATAGACTGCAAATATTACATTATATTATAAGGTATTTTCAATGATACACTGCATATTACATTATATTATAGGGTATTTTCAATGATACACTGCTTATTACGTTACATTATAAGGTATTTTCAATGATACACTGCATATTACGTTATATTATAAGGTATTTTCAATGGTAGACTGCAAATATTACATTATATTATAAGGTATTTTCAATGGTAGACTGCAAATATTACATTATATTATAAGGTATTTTCAATGATACACTGCATAATACGTTATACTATAAGGTATTTTCAATGATAGACTGCATATTACGTTATATTAGAAGGTATTTTCAATGATACACTGCATATTACGTTATATTATAAGGTATTTTCAATGATATACTGCATATTACGTTATATTATAAGGCATTTTCAATGATAGACTGCATATTACGTTATATTATAAGGTATTTTCAATGATATACTGCATATTACGTTATATTATAAGGCATTTTCAATGACACACTGCATATTACGTTATATTATAAGGTATTTTCAATGATACACTGCATATTACGTTATATTATAAGGTATTTTCAATGATAGACTGCATATTACGTTATATTATAAGGTATTTTCAATGATATACTGCATATTACGTTATATTATAAGGCATTTTCAATGACACACTGCATATTACGTTATATTATAAGGTATTTTCAATGATAGACTGCATATTACGTTATATTATAAGGTATTTTCAATGATATACTGCATATTACGTTATATTATAAGGCATTTTCAATGACACACTGCATATTACGTTATATTATAAGGTATTTTCAATGATACACTGCATATTACGTTATATTATAAGGTATTTTCAATGATATACTGCATATTACGTTATATTATAAGGTATTTTCAATGATACACTGCATATTACGTTATATTATAAGGTATTTTCAATGGTAGACTGCAAATATTACATTATATTATAAGGTATTTTCAATGGTAGACTGCAAATATTACATTATATTATAAGGTATTTTCAATGATACACTGCATAATACGTTATACTATAAGGTATTTTCAATGATAGACTGCATATTACGTTATATTAGAAGGTATTTTCAATGATACACTGCATATTACGTTATATTATAAGGTATTTTCAATGATATACTGCATATTACGTTATATTATAAGGCATTTTCAATGATAGACTGCAAATATTACATTATATTATAAGGTATTTTCATTGATACACTGCATATTACATTATATTATAGGGTATTTTCAATGATACACTGCTTATTACGTTACATTATAAGGTATTTTCAATGATACACTGCATATTACGTAATATTAGAAGGTATTTTCAATGATACACGGCATATTACGTTATATTATAAGGTATTTTCAATGATATACTGCATATTACGTTATATTATAAGGCATTTTCAATGATAGACTGCATATTACGTTATATTATAAGGTATTTTCAATGATATACTGCATATTACGTTATATTATAAGGCATTTTCAATGACACACTGCATATTACGTTATATTATAAGGTATTTTCAATGATACACTGCATATTACGTTATATTATAAGGTATTTTCAATGGTAGACTGCAAATATTACATTATATTATAAGGTATTTTCAATGATACACTGCATATTACGTTATATTATAAGGTATTTTCAATGGTAGACTGCAAATATTACATTATATTATAAGGTATTTTCAATGATATACTGCATATTACGTTATATTATAAGGCATTTTCAATGATAGACTGCATATTACGTTATATTATCACGTATTTTCAATGATTGACTGCATATTACGTAATATTATAAGGTATTTTCAATGATAGACTGCAAATATTACAGTATATTATAAGGGATTTTCAATGATACACTGCATATTACATTATATTATAGGGTATTAACAATGATACTCTGCATATTACGTTACATTACCCAATTTTTTCAATGATACACTGCTTATTACGTTACATTATAAGGTATTTTCAATGGTAGACTGCAAATATTACATTATATTATAAGGTATTTTCAATGATACACTGCATATTACGTTATATTATAAGGTATTTTCAATGGTAGACTGCAAATATTACATTATATTATAAGGTATTTTCAATGATACACTGCATATTACGTTATACTATAAGGTATTTTCAATGATAGACTGCATATTACGTTATATTATAAGGCATTTTCAATGATAGACTGCATATTACGTTATATTATAAGGTATTTTCAATGATACACTGCATATTACGTTATACTATAAGGTATTTTCAATGATAGGCTGCATATCACGTTATATTATAAGGTATTTTCAATGATACACTGCATATTACGTTATATTATAAGGTATTTTCAATGATATACTGCATATTACGTTGTATTATAAGGCATTTTCAATGATAGACTGCATATTACATTATATTATAGGGTATTTTCAATGATATACTGCATATTACGTTATATTATAAGGCATTTTCAATGATAGACTGCATATTACGTTATATTATAAGGTATTTTCAAAGATATACTGCATATTACGTTATATTATAAGGCATTTTCAATGATAGACTGCATATTACGTTATATTATCACGTATTTTCAATGATATACTGCATATTACGTTATATTATAAGGCATTTTCAATGATAGACTGCATATTACGTTATATTATCACGTATTTTCAATGATTGACTTCATATTACGTAATATTATAAGGTATTTTCAATGATAGACTGCAAATATTACATTAAATTATAAGGTATTTTCAATGATACACTGCATATTACATTATATTATAGGGTATTTTCAATGATACACTGCATATTACGTTATATTATAAGGTATTTTCAATGATAGACTGCAAATATTACAGTATATTATAAGGTATTTTCAATGATACACTGCATATTACGTTATACTATAAGGTATTTTCAATGACACACTGCATATTACGTTATATTATAAGGTATTTTCAATGATACACTGCATATTACGTTATATTATAAGGTATTTTCAATGATAGACTGCATATTACGTTATATTATAAGGTATTTTCAATGATATACTGCATATTACGTTATATTATAAGGCATTTTCAATGACACACTGCATATTACGTTATATTATAAGGTATTTTCAATGATAGACTGCATATTACGTTATATTATAAGGTATTTTCAATGATATACTGCATATTACGTTATATTATAAGGCATTTTCAATGACACACTGCATATTACGTTATATTATAAGGTATTTTCAATGATACACTGCATATTACGTTATATTATAAGGTATTTTCAATGATATACTGCATATTACGTTACATTATAAGGTATTTTCAATGATACACTGCATATTACGTTATATTATAAGGTATTTTCAATGGTAGACTGCAAATATTACATTATATTATAAGGTATTTTCAATGGTAGACTGCAAATATTACATTATATTATAAGGTATTTTCAATGATACACTGCATAATACGTTATACTATAAGGTATTTTCAATGATAGACTGCATATTACGTTATATTAGAAGGTATTTTCAATGATACACTGCATATTACGTTATATTATAAGGTATTTTCAATGATATACTGCATATTACGTTATATTATAAGGCATTTTCAATGATAGACTGCAAATACTACATTATATTATAAGGTATTTTCATTGATACACTGCATATTACATTATATTATAGGGTATTTTCAATGATACACTGCTTATTACGTTACATTATAAGGTATTTTCAATGATACACTGCATATTACGTTATATTATAAGGTATTTTCAATGGTAGACTGCAAATATTACATTATATTATAAGGTATTTTCAATGGTAGACTGCAAATATTACATTATATTATAAGGTATTTTCAATGATACACTGCATAATACGTTATACTATAAGGTATTTTCAATGATAGACTGCATATTACGTAATATTAGAAGGTATTTTCAATGATACACGGCATATTACGTTATATTATAAGGTATTTTCAATGATATACTGCATATTACGTTATATTATAAGGCATTTTCAATGATAGACTGCATATTACGTTATATTATAAGGTATTTTCAATGATATACTGCATATTACGTTATATTATAAGGCATTTTCAATGACACACTGCATATTACGTTATATTATAAGGTATTTTCAATGATACACTGCATATTACGTTATATTATAAGGTATTTTCAATGGTAGACTGCAAATATTACATTATATTATAAGGTATTTTCAATGATACACTGCATATTACGTTATATTATAAGGTATTTTCAATGGTAGACTGCAAATATTACATTATATTATAAGGTATTTTCAATGATATACTGCATATTACGTTATATTATAAGGCATTTTCAATGATAGACTGCATATTACGTTATATTATCACGTATTTTCAATGATTGACTGCATATTACGTAATATTATAAGGTATTTTCAATGATAGACTGCAAATATTACAGTATATTATAAGGGATTTTCAATGATACACTGCATATTACATTATATTATAGGGTATTAACAATGATACTCTGCATATTACGTTACATTACCCAATTTTTTCAATGATACACTGCTTATTACGTTACATTATAAGGTATTTTCAATGGTAGACTGCAAATATTACATTATATTATAAGGTATTTTCAATGATACACTGCATATTACGTTATATTATAAGGTATTTTCAATGGTAGACTGCAAATATTACATTATATTATAAGGTATTTTCAATGATACACTGCATATTACGTTATACTATAAGGTATTTTCAATGATAGACTGCATATTACGTTATATTATAAGGCATTTTCAATGATAGACTGCATATTACGTTATATTATAAGGTATTTTCAAAGATATACTGCATATTACGTTATATTATAAGGCATTTTCAATGATAGACTGCATATTACGTTATATTATCACGTATTTTCAATGATATACTGCATATTACGTTATATTATAAGGCATTTTCAATGATAGACTGCATATTACGTTATATTATCACGTATTTTCAATGATTGACTTCATATTACGTAATATTATAAGGTATTTTCAATGATAGACTGCAAATATTACATTAAATTATAAGGTATTTTCAATGATACACTGCATATTACATTATATTATAGGGTATTTTCAATGATACACTGCATATTACGTTATATTATAAGGTATTTTCAATGATAGACTGCAAATATTACAGTATATTATAAGGTATTTTCAATGATACACTGCATATTACGTTATACTATAAGGTATTTTCAATGATAGGCTGCATATCACGTTATATTATAAGGTATTTTCAATGATACACTGCATATTACGTTATATTATAAGGTATTTTCAATGATACACTGCATATTACGTTATATTATAAGGTATTTTCAATGATATACTGCATATTACGTTATATTATAACGCATTTTCAATGATAGACTGCATATTACGTTATATTATCACGTATTTTCAATGTTTGACTGCATATTACGTAATATTATAAGGTATTTTCAATGATAGACTGCAAATATTACATTATATTATAAGGTATTTTCAATGATACACTGCATATTACATTATATTATAGGGTATTTTCAATGATACACTGCTTATTACGTTACATTATAAGGTATTTTCAATGATACACTGCATATTACGTTATATTATAAGGTATTTTCAATGGTAGACTGCAAATATTACATTATATTATAAGGTATTTTCAATGGTAGACTGCAAATATTACATTATATTATAGGGTATTTTCAATGATACACTGCATATTACGTTATATTATAAGGTATTTTCAATGATAGACTGCAAATATTACAGTATATTATAAGGTATTTTCAATGATACACTGCATATTACGTTATACTATAAGGTATTTTCAATGATAGGCTGCATATCACGTTATATTATAAGGTATTTTCAATGATACCCTGCATATTACGTTATATTATAAGGTATTTTCAATGATACACTGCATATTACGTTATATTATAAGGTATTTTCAATGATATACTGCATATTACGTTATATTATAAGGCATTTTCAATGATAGACTGCATATTACGTTATATTATCACGTATTTTCAATGTTTGACTGCATATTACGTAATATTATAAGGTATTTTCAATGATAGACTGCAAATATTACATTATATTATAATGTATTTTCAATGATACACTGCATATTACATTATATTATAGGGTATTTTCAATGATACACTGCTTATTACGTTACATTATAAGGTATTTTCAATGATACACTGCATATTACGTTATATTATAAGGTATTTTCAATGGTAGACTGCAAATATTACATTATATTATAAGGTATTTTCAATGGTAGACTGCAAATATTACATTATATTATAAGGTATTTTCAATGATACACTGCATAATACGTTATACTATAAGGTATTTTCAATGATAGACTGCATATTACGTTATATTAGAAGGTATTTTCAATGATACACTGCATATTACGTTATATTATAAGGTATTTTCAATGATATACTGCATATTACGTTATATTATAAGGCATTTTCAATGATAGACTGCATATTACGTTATATTATCACGTATTTTCAATGATTCACTGCATATTACGTTATATTATAAGGTATTTTCAATGATATACTGCATATTACGTTATATTATAAGGCATTTTCAATGATAGACTGCATATTACGTTATATTATAGGTATTTTCAAAGATATACTGCATATTACGTTATATTATAAGGCATTTTCAAGGATAGACTGCATATCACGTTATATTATAAGGTATTTTCAATGATACACTGCATATTACGTTATATTATAAGGTATTTTCAATGATACACTGCATATTACGTTATATTATAAGGTATTTTCAATGATATACTGCATATTACGTTATATTATAAGGCATTTTCAATGATAGACTGCATATTACGTTATATTATAAGGAATTTTCAATGATATACTGCATATTACGTTATATTATAAGGCATTATCAATGATAGACTGCATATTACGTTATATTATCACGTATTTTCAATGATACACTGCATATTACGTTATATTATAAGGTATTTTCAATGATAGACTGCAAATATTACATTATATTATAAGGTATTTTCAATGATACACTGCATATTACGTTATATTATAAGGTATTTTCAATGGTAGACTGCAAATATTACATTATATTATAAGGTATTTTCAATGATACACTGCATATTACGTTATACTATAAGGTATTTTCAATGATAGGCTGCATATCACGTTATATTATAAGGTATTTTCAATGATACACTGCATATTACGTTATATTATAAGGTATTTTCAATGATACACTGCTTATTACGTTACATTATAAGGTATTTTCAATGATACACTGCATATTACGTTATATTATAAGGCATTTTCAATGATAGACTGCATATTACGTTATATTATAAGGTATTTTCAATGATAGACTGCATATTACGTTATATTATAAGGTATTTACAATGATATACTGCATATTACGTTATATTATAAGGCATTTTCAATGATAGACTGCATATTACGTTATATTATAGGTATTTTCAAAGATATACTGCATATTACGTTATATTATAAGGCATTTTCAAGGATAGACTGCATATCACGTTATATTATAAGGTATTTTCAATGATACACTGCATATTACGTTATATTATAAGGTATTTTCAATGATACACTGCATATTACGTTATATTATAAGGTATTTTCAATGATATACTGCATATTACGTTATATTATAAGGCATTTTCAATGATAGACTGCATATTACGTTATATTATAAGGAATTTTCAATGATATACTGCATATTACGTTATATTATAAGGCATTATCAATGATAGACTGCATATTACGTTATATTATCACGTATTTTCAATGATACACTGCATATTACGTTATATTATAAGGTATTTTCAATGATAGACTGCAAATATTACATTATATTATAAGGTATTTTCAATGATACACTGCATATTACGTTATATTATAAGGTATTTTCAATGGTAGACTGCAAATATTACATTATATTATAAGGTATTTTCAATGATACACTGCATATTACGTTATACTATAAGGTATTTTCAATGATAGACTGCATATCACGTTATATTATAAGGTATTTTCAATGATACACTGCATATTACGTTATATTATAAGGTATTTTCAATGATACACTGCTTATTACGTTACATTATAAGGTATTTTCAATGATACACTGCATATTACGTTATATTATAAGGTATTTTCAATGATAGACTGCATACCACGTTATATTATAAGGTATTTTCAATGATACACTGCATATTACGTTATATTATAAGGTATTTTCAATGATACACTGCATATTACGTTATATTATAAGGTATTTTCAATGATATACTGCATATTACGTTATATTATAAGGCATTTTCAATGATAGACTGCATATTACGTTATATTATAAGGAATTTTCAATGATATACTGCATATTACGTTATATTATAAGGCATTTTCAATGATAGACTGCATATTACGTTATATTATCACGTATTTTCAATGATTGACTGCATATTACGTTACATTATAAGGTATTTTCAATGATATACTGCATATCACGTTACATTACAAGACATTTTCAATGATACACTGCTTATTACGTTACATTATAAGGTATTTTCAATGATACACTGCATATTACGTTATATTATAAGGTATTTTCAATGATAGACTGCATACCACGTTATATTATAAGGTATTTTCAATGATACACTGCATATTACGTTATATTATAAGGTATTTTCAATGATACACTGCATATTACGTTATATTATAAGGTATTTTCAATGATATACTGCATATTACGTTATATTATAAGGCATTTTCAATGATAGACTGCATATTACGTTATATTATAAGGTATTTTCAATGATACACTGCATATTACGTTATATTATAAGGTATTTTCAATGATATACTGCATATTACGTTATATTATAAGGCATTTTCAATGATTGACTGCATATTACGTTACATTATAAGGTATTTTCAATGATATACTGCACATCACGTTATATTATAAGGTATTTTCAATGATACTCGGCATATTACGTTATATTATAAGGTATTTTGAATGATACTCTGCATATTACGTTACATTACAAGACATTTTGAATGATACACTGCTTATTACGTTACATTATAAGGTATTTTCAATGATACACTGCATATTACGTTATATTATAAGGTATTTTCAATGGTAGACTGCAAATATTACATTATATTATAAGGTATTTTCAATGATACACTGCATATTACGTTATATTATAAGGTATTTTCAATGGTAGACTGCAAATATTACATTATATTATAAGGTATTTTCAATGATACACTGCATATTACGTTATACTATAAGGTATTTTCAATGATAGGCTGCATATCACGTTATATTATAAGGTATTTTCAATGATACACTGCATATTACGTTATATTATAAGGTATTTTCAATGATACACTGCATATTACGTTATATTATAAGGTATTTTCAATGATATACTGCATATTACGTTTTATTATAAGGCATTTTCAATGATAGACTGCATATTACGTTATATTATAAGGTATTTTCAATGATATACTGCATATTACGTTATATTATAAGGCATTTTCAATGATAGACTGCATATTACGTTATATTATCACGTATTTTCAATGATTGACTGTATATTACGTAACATTATAAGGTATTTTCAATGATATACTGCATATTACGTTATATTATAAGGCATTTTCAATGATACACTGCATATTACGTTGTATTATAAGGCATTTTCAATGATAGACTGCATATTACGTTATATTATCACGTATTTTCAATGGTAGACTGCAAATATTACATTATATTATAAGGTGTTTTCAATGATACACTGCATATTACGTTATACTATAAGGTATTTTCAATGATAGACTGCATATCACGTTATATTATAAGGTATTTTCAATGATAGACTGCATATCACGTTATATTATAAGGTATTTTCAATGATACACTGCATATTACGTTATATTATAAGGCATTTTCAAGGATAGACTGCATATTACGTTATATTATAAGGTATTTTCAATGATACACTGCATATTACGTTATATTATAAGGTATTTTCAATGATACACTGCATATTACGTTATATTATAAGGTATTTTCAATGATATACTGCATATTACGTTATATTATAAGGCATTTTCAATGATAGACTGCATATTACGTTATATTATAAGGAATTTTCAATGATATACTGCATATTACGTTATATTATAAGGCATTATCAATGATAGACTGCATATTACGTTATATTATCACGTATTTTCAATGATACACTGCATATTACGTTATATTATAAGGTATTTTCAATGGTAGACTGCAAATATTACATTATATTATAAGGTATTTTCAATGATACACTGCATATTACGTTATATTATAAGGTATTTTCAATGGTAGACTGCAAATATTACATTATATTATAAGGTATTTTCAATGATACACTGCATATTACGTTATACTATAAGGTATTTTCAATGATACTCTGCATATCACGTTATATTATAAGGTATTTTCAATGATACACTGCATATTACGTTATATTATAAGGTATTTTCAATGATACACTGCTTATTACGTTACATTATAAGGTATTTTCAATGATACACTGCATATTACGTTATATTATAAGGTATTTTCAATGATAGACTGCATATCACGTTATATTATAAGGTATTTTCAATGATACACTGCATATTACGTTATATTATAAGGTATTTTCAATGATACACTGCATATTACGTTATATTATAAGGTATTTTCAATGATATACTGCATATTACGTTATATTATAAGGCATTTTCAATGATAGACTGCATATTACGTTATATTATAAGGTATTTTCAATGATATACTGCATATTACGTTATATTATAAGGCATTTTCAATGATAGACTGCATATTACGTTATATTATCACGTATTTTCAATGATTGACTGCATATTACGTTACATTATAAGGTATTTTCAATGATATACTGCATATCACGTTACATTACAAGACATTTTCAATGATACACTGCTTATTACGTTACATTATAAGGTATTTTCAATGATACACTGCATATTACGTTATATTATAAGGTATTTTCAATGATATACTGCATATTACGTTATATTATAAGGTATTTTCAATGATACACTGCATATTACGTTATATTATAAGGTATTTTCAATGATACACTGCATATTACGTTATATTATAAGGTATTTTCAATGATATACTGCATATTACGTTATATTATAAGGCATTTTCAATGATAGACTGCATATTACGTTATATTATAAGGTATTTTCAATGATATACTGCATATTACGTTATATTATAAGGTATTTTCAATGATATACTGCATATTACGTTATATTATAAGGCATTTTCAATGATTGACTGCATATTACGTTACATTATAAGGTATTTTCAATGATATACTGCATATCACGTTATATTATAAGGTATTTTCAATGATACTCGGCATATTACGTTATATTATAAGGTATTTTGAATGATACTCTGCATATTACGTTACATTACAAGACATTTTGAATGATACACTGCTTATTACGTTACATTATAAGGTATTTTCAATGATACACTGCATATTACGTTATATTATAAGGTATTTTCAATGGTAGACTGCAAATATTACATTATATTATAAGGTATTTTCAATGATACACTGCATATTACGTTATATTATAAGGTATTTTCAATGGTAGACTGCAAATATTACATTATATTATAAGGTATTTTCAATGATACACTGCATATTACGTTATACTATAAGGTATTTTCAATGATAGGCTGCATATCACGTTATATTATAAGGTATTTTCAATGATACACTGCATATTACGTTATATTATAAGGTATTTTCAATGATACACTGCATATTACGTTATATTATAAGGTATTTTCAATGATATACTGCATATTACGTTTTATTATAAGGCATTTTCAATGATAGACTGCATATTACGTTATATTATAAGGTATTTTCAATGATATACTGCATATTACGTTATATTATAAGGCATTTTCAATGATAGACTGCATATTACGTTATATTATCACGTATTTTCAATGATTGACTGTATATTACGTAACATTATAAGGTATTTTCAATGATATACTGCATATTACGTTATATTATAAGGCATTTTCAATGATACACTGCATATTACGTTGTATTATAAGGCATTTTCAATGATAGACTGCATATTACGTTATATTATCACGTATTTTCAATGGTAGACTGCAAATATTACATTATATTATAAGGTGTTTTCAATGATACACTGCATATTACGTTATACTATAAGGTATTTTCAATGATAGACTGCATATCACGTTATATTATAAGGTATTTTCAATGATAGACTGCATATCACGTTATATTATAAGGTATTTTCAATGATACACTGCATATTACGTTATATTATAAGGTATTTTCAATGATACACTGCATATTACGTTATATTATAAGGTATTTTCAATGATATACTGCATATTACGTTATATTATAAGGCATTTTCAATGATAGACTGCAAATATTACATTATATTATAAGGTATTTTCAACGATACACTGCATATTACGTTATATTATAAGGTATTTTCAATGATATACTGCATATTACGTTATATTATAAGGCATTTTCAATGATAGACTGCATATTACGTTATATTATAAGGTATTTTGAATGATACTCTGCATATTACGTTACATTACAAGACATTTTGAATGATACACTGCTTATTACGTTACATTATAAGGTATTTTCAATGATACACTGCATATTACGTTATATTATAAGGTATTTTCAATGGTAGACTGCAAATATTACATTATATTATAAGGTATTTTCAATGATACACTGCATATTACGTTATACTATAAGGTATTTTCAATGATAGGCTGCATATCACGTTATATTATAAGGTATTTTCAATGATACACTGCATATTACGTTATATTATAAGGTATTTTCAATGATATACTGCATATTACGTTATATTATAAGGCATTTTCAATGATAGACTGCATATTACGTTATATTATAAGGAATTTTCAATGATATACTGCATATTACGTTATATTATAAGGCATTATCAATGATAGACTGCATATTACGTTATATTATCACGTATTTTCAATGATACACTGCATATTACGTTATATTATAAGGTATTTTCAATGGTAGACTGCAAATATTACATTATATTATAAGGTATTTTCAATGATACACTGCATATTACGTTACATTACAAGGTATTTTCAATGGTAGACTGCAAATATTACATTATATTATAAGGTATTTTCAATGATACACTGCATATTACGTTATACTATAAGGTATTTTCAATGATAGACTGCATATCACGTTATATTATAAGGTATTTTCAATGATACACTGCATATTACGTTATATTATAAGGTATTTTCAATGATACACTGCTTATTACGTTACATTATAAGGTATTTTCAATGATACACTGCATATTACGTTATATTATAAGGTATTTTCAATGATAGACTGCATACCACGTTATATTATAAGGTATTTTCAATGATACACTGCATATTACGTTATATTATAAGGTATTTTCAATGATACACTGCATATTACGTTATATTATAAGGTATTTTCAATGATATACTGCATATTACGTTATATTATAAGGCATTTTCAATGATAGACTGCATATTACGTTATATTATAAGGAATTTTCAATGATATACTGCATATTACGTTATATTATAAGGCATTTTCAATGATAGACTGCATATTACGTTATATTATCACGTATTTTCAATGATTGACTGCATATTACGTTACATTATAAGGTATTTTCAATGATATACTGCATATTACGTTACATTACAAGACATTTTCAATGATACACTGCTTATTACGTTACATTATAAGGTATTTTCAATGATACACTGCATATTACGTTATATTATAAGGTATTTTCAATGATAGACTGCATACCACGTTATATTATAAGGTATTTTCAATGATACACTGCATATTACGTTATATTATAAGGTATTTTCAATGATACACTGCATATTACGTTATATTATAAGGTATTTTCAATGATATACTGCATATTACGTTATATTATAAGGCATTTTCAATGATAGACTGCATATTACGTTATATTATAAGGTATTTTCAATGATATACTGCATATTACGTTATATTATAAGGTATTTTCAATGATATACTGCATATTACGTTATATTATAAGGCATTTTCAATGATTGACTGCATATTACGTTACATTATAAGGTATTTTCAATGATATACTGCATATCACGTTATATTATAAGGTATTTTCAATGATACTCGGCATATTACGTTATATTATAAGGTATTTTGAATGATACTCTGCATATTACGTTACATTACAAGACATTTTGAATGATACACTGCTTATTACGTTACATTATAAGGTATTTTCAATGATACACTGCATATTACGTTATATTATAAGGTATTTTCAATGGTAGACTGCAAATATTACATTATATTATAAGGTATTTTCAATGATACACTGCATATTACGTTATATTATAAGGTATTTTCAATGGTAGACTGCAAATATTACATTATATTATAAGGTATTTTCAATGATACACTGCATATTACGTTATACTATAAGGTATTTTCAATGATAGACTGCATATCACGTTATATTATAAGGTATTTTCAATGATACACTGCATATTACGTTATATTATAAGGTATTTTCAATGATACACTGCATATTACGTTATATTATAAGGTATTTTCAATGATATACTGCATATTACGTTTTATTATAAGGCATTTTCAATGATAGACTGCATATTACGTTATATTATAAGGTATTTTCAATGATATACTGCATATTACGTTATATTATAAGGCATTTTCAATGATAGACTGCATATTACGTTATATTATCACGTATTTTCAATGATTGACTGTATATTACGTAACATTATAAGGTATTTTCAATGATATACTGCATATTACGTTATATTATAAGGCATTTTCAATGATACACTGCATATTACGTTGTATTATAAGGCATTTTCAATGATAGACTGCATATTACGTTATATTATCACGTATTTTCAATGGTAGACTGCAAATATTACATTATATTATAAGGTGTTTTCAATGATACACTGCATATTACGTTATACTATAAGGTATTTTCAATGATAGACTGCATATCACGTTATATTATAAGGTATTTTCAATGATAGACTGCATATCACGTTATATTATAAGGTATTTTCAATGATACACTGCATATTACGTTATATTATAAGGTATTTTCAATGATACACTGCATATTACGTTATATTATAAGGTATTTTCAATGATATACTGCATATTACGTTATATTATAAGGCATTTTCAATGATAGACTGCAAATATTACATTATATTATAAGGTATTTTCAACGATACACTGCATATTACGTTATATTATAAGGTATTTTCAATGATATACTGCATATTACGTTATATTATAAGGCATTTTCAATGATAGACTGCATATTACGTTATATTATAAGGTATTTTGAATGATACTCTGCATATTACGTTACATTACAAGACATTTTGAATGATACACTGCTTATTACGTTACATTATAAGGTATTTTCAATGATACACTGCATATTACGTTATATTATAAGGTATTTTCAATGGTAGACTGCAAATATTACATTATATTATAAGGTATTTTCAATGATACACTGCATATTACGTTACATTATAAGGTATTTTCAATGGTAGACTGCAAATATTACATTATATTATAAGGTATTTTCAATGATACACTGCATATTACGTTATACTATAAGGTATTTTCAATGATAGGCTGCATATCACGTTATATTATAAGGTATTTTCAATGATACACTGCATATTACGTTATATTATAAGGTATTTTCAATGATACACTGCATATTACGTTATATTATAAGGTATTTTCAATGATATACTGCATATTACGTTATATTATAAGGCATTTTCAATGATAGACTGCATATTACGTTATATTATAAGGTATTTTCAATGATATACGGCATATTACGTTATATTATAAGGCATTTTCAATGATAGACTGCATATTACGTTATATTATCACGTATTTTCAATGATTGACTGTATATTACGTAACATTATAAGGTATTTTCAATGATATACTGCATATTACGTTATATTATAAGGTATTTTCAATGATATACTGCATATTACGTTATATTATAAGGCATTTTCAATGATAGACTGCATATTACGTTATATTATCACGTATTTTCAATGGTAGACTGCAAATATTACATTATATTATAAGGAATTTTCAATGATACACTGCATATTACGTTATACTATAAGGTATTTTCAATGATAGACTGCATATCACGTTATATTATAAGGTATTTTCAATGATACACTGCATATTACGTTATACTATAAGGTATTTTCAATGATATACTGCATATTACGTTATATTATAAGGCATTTTCAATGATAGACTGCATATTACGTTATATTATAAGGTATTTTGAATGATACTCTGCATATTACGTTACATTACAAGACATTTTGAATGATACACTGCTTATTACGTTACATTATAAGGTATTTTCAATGATACACTGCATATTACGTTATATTATAAGGCATTTTCAATGATAGACTGCATATTACGTTATATTATCACGTATTTTCAATGATTGACTGTATATTACGTAACATTATAAGGTATTTTCAATGATATACTGCATATTACGTTATATTATAAGGCATTTTCAATGATACACTGCATATTACGTTGTATTATAAGGCATTTTCAATGATAGACTGCATATTACGTTATATTATCACGTATTTTCAATGGTAGACTGCAAATATTACATTATATTATAAGGTATTTTCAATGATACACTGCATATTACGTTATACTATAAGGTATTTTCAATGATAGACTGCATATCACGTTATATTATAAGGTATTTTCAATGATAGACTGCATATTACGTAATATTATAAGGTATTTTCAATGATAGACTGCAAATATTACATTATATTATAGGGTATTTTCAATGATACACTGCTTATTACGTTACATTATAAGGTATTTTCAATGATACACTGCATATTACGTTATATTATAAGGTATTTTCAATGGTAGACTGTAAATATTACATTATATTATAAGGTATTTTCAATGGTAGACTGCAAATATTACATTATATTATAAGGTATTTTCAATGATACACTGCATAATACGTTATACTATAAGGTATTTTCAATGATAGACTGCATATTACGTTATATTATAAGGTATTTTCAATGATACACTGCATATTACGTTGTATTATAAGGCATTTTCAATGATAGACTGCATATTACGTTATATTATCACGTATTTTCAATGGTAGACTGCAAATATTACATTATATTATAAGGTATTTTCAATGATACACTGCATATTACGTTATACTATAAGGTATTTTCAATGATAGACTGCATATCACGTTATATTATAAGGTATTTTCAATGATAGACTGCATATCACGTTATATTATAAGGTATTTTCAATGATACACTGCATATTACGTTATACTATAAGGTATTTTCAATGATAGACTGCATATCACGTTATATTATAAGGTATTTTCAATGATAGACTGCATATTACGTTATATTATAAGGTATTTTCAATGATACACTGCATATTACGTAATATTATAAGGCATTTTCAATGATACACTGCATATTACGTTATATTATAAGGTATTTTCAATGATACACTGCATATTACGTTATATTATAAGGTATTTTCAATGATACACTGCATAATACGTTATACTATAAGGTATTTTCAATGATAGACTGCATATTACGTTATATTATAAGGTATTTTCAATGATACACTGCATATTACGTTATATTATAAGGTATTTTCAATGATACACTGCATATTACGTAATATTATAAGGTATTTTCAATGGTAGACTGCAAATATTACATTATATTATAAGGTATTTTCAATGGTAGACTGCAAATATTACATTATATTATAAGGTATTTTCAATGATACACTGCATAATACGTTATACTATAAGGTATTTTCAATGATAGACTGCATATTACGTTATATTATAAGGTATTTTCAATGATACACTGCATATTACGTTATATTATAAGGTATTTTCAATGATATACTGCATATTACGTTATATTATAAGGCATTTTCAATGATAGACTGCATATTACGTAATATTATAAGGCATTTTCAATGATAGACTGCATATTACGTTATATTATCACGTATTTTCAATGATTGACTGCATATTACGTAATATTATAAGGTATTTTCAATGATAGACTGCAAATATTACATTATATTATAGGGTATTTTCAATGATACACTGCTTATTACGTTACATTATAAGGTATTTTCAATGATACACTGCATATTACGTTATATTATAAGGTATTTTCAATGGTAGACTGTAAATATTACATTATATTATAAGGTATTTTCAATGGTAGACTGCAAATATTACATTATATTATAAGGTATTTTCAATGATACACTGCATAATACGTTATACTATAAGGTATTTTCAATGATAGACTGCATATTACGTTATATTATAAGGTATTTTCAATGATACACTGCATATTACGTTATATTATAAGGTATTTTCAATGATACACTGCATATTACGTTATATTATAAGGTATTTTCAATGGTAGACTGCAAATATTACATTATATTATAAGGTATTTTCAATGGTAGACTGCAAATATTACATTATATTATAAGGTATTTTCAATGATACACTGCATAATACGTTATACTATAAGGTATTTTCAATGATAGACTGCATATTACGTTATATTATAAGGTATTTTCAATGATACACTGCATATTACGTTATATTATAAGGTATTTTCAATGATATACTGCATATTACGTTATATTATAAGGCATTTTCAATGACACACTGCATATTACGTTATATTATAAGGTATTTTCAATGATACACTGCATATTACGTTATATTATAAGGTATTTTCAATGATACACTGCATATTACATTATATTATAGGGTATTAACAATGATACTCTGCATATTACGTTACATTACCCAATTTTTTCAATGATACACTGCTTATTACGTTACATTATAAGGTATTTTCAATGGTAGACTGCAAATATTACATTATATTATAAGGTATTTTCAATGATACACTGCATATTACGTTATATTATAAGGTATTTTCAATGGTAGACTGCAAATATTACATTATATTATAAGGTATTTTCAATGATACACTGCATATTACATTATATTATAGGGTATTTTCAATGATACACTGCTTATTACGTTACATTATAAGGTATTTTCAATGATACACTGCATATTACGTTATATTATAAGGTATTTTCAATGGTAGACTGCAAATATTACATTATATTATAAGGTATTTTCAATGGTAGACTGCAAATATTACATTATATTATAAGGTATTTTCAATGATACACTGCATAATACGTTATACTATAAGGTATTTTCAATGATAGACTGCATATTACGTTATATTAGAAGGTATTTTCAATGATACACTGCATATTACGTTATATTATAAGGTATTTTCAATGATATACTGCATATTACGTTATATTATAAGGCATTTTCAATGATAGACTGCATATTACGTTATATTATAAGGTATTTTCAATGATATACTGCATATTACGTTATATTATAAGGCATTTTCAATGACACACTGCATATTACGTTATATTATAAGGTATTTTCAATGATACACTGCATATTACGTTATATTATAAGGTATTTTCAATGATATACTGCATATTACGTTACATTATAAGGTATTTTCAATGATACACTGCATATTACGATATATTATAAGGTATTTTCAATGGTAGACTGCAAATATTACATTATATTATAAGGTATTTTCAATGGTAGACTGCAAATATTACATTATATTATAAGGTATTTTCAATGATACACTGCATAATACGTTATACTATAAGGTATTTTCAATGATAGACTGCATATTACGTTATATTAGAAGGTATTTTCAATGATACACTGCATATTACGTTATATTATAAGGTATTTTCAATGATATACTGCATATTACGTTATATTATAAGGCATTTTCAATGATAGACTGCATATTACGTTATATTATAAGGTATTTTCAATGATATACTGCATATTACGTTATATTATAAGGCATTTTCAATGACACACTGCATATTACGTTATATTATAAGGTATTTTCAATGATACACTGCATATTACGTTATATTATAAGGTATTTTCAATGATATACTGCATATTACGTTATATTATAAGGTATTTTCAATGATACACTGCATATTACGTTATATTATAAGGTATTTTCAATGATACACTGCATATTACGTTATATTATAAGGTATTTACAATGTTATACTGCATATTACGTTATATTATAAGGCATTTTCAATGATAGACTGCATATTACGTTATATTATAGGTATTTTCAAAGATATACTGCATATTACGTTATATTATAAGGTATTTTCAATGATATACTGCATATTACGTTATATTATAAGGTATTTTCAATGATACACTGCATATTACGTTATATTATAAGGTATTTTCAATGGTAGACTGCAAATATTACATTATATTATAAGGTATTTTCAATGGTAGACTGCAAATATTACATTATATTATAAGGTATTTTCAATGGTAGACTGCAAATATTACATTATATTATAAGGTATTTTCAATGATACACTGCATAATACGTTATACTAAAAGGTATTTTCAATGATAGACTGCATATTACGTTATATTAGAAGGTATTTTCAATGATACACTGCATATTACGTTATATTATAAGGTATTTTCAATGATATACTGCATATTACGTTATATTATAAGGCATTTTCAATGATAGACTGCATATTACGTTATATTATAAGGTATTTTCAATGATATACTGCATATTACGTTATATTATAAGGCATTTTCAATGACACACTGCATATTACGTTATATTATAAGGTATTTTCAATGATACACTGCATATTACGTTATATTATAAGGTATTTTCAATGATATACTGCATATTACGTTATATTATAAGGTATTTTCAATGATACACTGCATATTACGTTATATTATAAGGTATTTTCAATGATACACTGCATATTACGTTATATTATAAGGTATTTACAATGTTATACTGCATATTACGTTATATTATAAGGCATTTTCAATGATAGAATGCATATTACGTTATATTATCACGTATTTTCAATGATAGGCTGCATATCACGTTATATTATAAGGTATTTTCAATGATACACTGCATATTACGTTATATTATAAGGTATTTTCAATGATACACTGCATATTACGTTATATTATAAGGTATTTTCAATGATATACTGCATATTACGTTATATTATAAGGTATTTTCAATGATATACTGCATATTACGTTGTATTATAAGGCATTTTCAATGATAGACTGCATATTACATTATATTATAGGGTATTTTCAATGATATACTGCATATTACGTTATATTATAAGGCATTTTCAATGATAGACTGCATATTACGTTATATTATAAGGTATTTTCAAAGATATACTGCATATTACGTTATATTATAAGGCATTTTCAATGATAGACTGCATATTACGTTATATTATCACGTATTTTCAATGATAGGCTGCATATCACGTTATATTATAAGGTATTTTCAATGATACACTGCATATTACGTTATATTATAAGGTATTTTCAATGATACACTGCATATTACGTTATATTATAAGGTATTTTCAATGATACTCTGCATATTACGTTATATTATAAGGCATTTTCAATGATAGAATGCATATTACGTTATATTATCACGTATTTTCAATGATATACTGCATATTACGTTATATTATAAGGTATTTTCAATGATAGACTGCAAAT
Source organism: Lasioglossum lativentre (assembly GCA_916610255.1). Classification (NCBI taxonomy): domain Eukaryota; kingdom Metazoa; phylum Arthropoda; class Insecta; order Hymenoptera; family Halictidae; genus Lasioglossum; species Lasioglossum lativentre. The sequence goes on from CAKAJI010000330.1 coordinate 170,696, forward strand.
ATTACAGTATATTATAAGGTATTTTCAATGATACACTGCATATTACATTATATTATAGGGTATTAACAATGATACTCTGCATATTACGTTACATTACCCAATTTTTTCAATGATACACTGCTTATTACGTTACATTATAAGGTATTTTCAATGGTAGACTGCAAATATTACATTATATTATAAGGTATTTTCAATGATACACTGCATATTACGTTATATTATAAGGTATTTTCAATGGTAGACTGCAAATATTACATTATATTATAAGGTATTTTCAATGATACACTGCATATTACGTTATACTATAAGGTATTTTCAATGATAGACTGCATATCACGTTATATTATAAGGTATTTTCAATGATACACTGCATATTACGTTATATTATAAGGTATTTTCAATGATACACTGCATATTACGTTATATTATAAGGTATTTTCAATGATATACTGCATATTACGTTATATTATAAGGCATTTTCAATGATACACTGCATATTACGTTATATTATAAGGTATTTTCAATGATATACTGCATATTACGTTATATTATAAGGTATTTTCAATGGTACACTGCATATTACGTTATATTATAAGGTATTTACAATGTTATACTGCATATTACGTTATATTATAAGGCATTTTCAATGATAGACTGCATATTACGTTATATTATAGGTATTTTCAAAGATATACTGCATATTACGTTATATTATAAGGTATTTTCAATGATATACTGCATATTACGTTACATTATAAGGTATTTTCAATGATACACTGCATATTACGTTATATTATAAGGTATTTTCAATGGTAGACTGCAAATATTACATTATATTATAAGGTATTTTCAATGATACACTGCATAATACGTTATACTATAAGGTATTTTCAATGATAGACTGCATATTACGTTATATTATAAGGTATTTTCAATGATACACTGCATATTACGTTATATTATAAGGTATTTTCAATGATATACTGCATATTACGTTATATTATAAGGCATTTTCAATGATAGACTGCATATTACGTTATATTATAAGGTATTTTCAATGATATACTGCATATTACGTTATATTATAAGGCATTTTCAATGACACACTGCATATTACGTTATATTATAAGGTATTTTCAATGATACACTGCATATTACGTTATATTATAAGGTATTTTCAATGATATACTGCATATTACGTTATATTATAAGGTATTTTCAATGATACACTGCATATTACGTTATATTATAAGGTATTTTCAATGATACACTGCATATTACGTTATATTATAAGGTATTTACAATGTTATACTGCATATTACGTTATATTATAAGGCATTTTCAATGATAGACTGCATATTACGTTATATTATAGGTATTTTCAAAGATATACTGCATATTACGTTATATTATAAGGTATTTTCAATGATACACTGCATATTACGTTATATTATAAGGTATTTTCAATGATATACTGCATATTACGTTGTATTATAAGGCATTTTCAATGATAGACTGCATATTACATTATATTATAGGGTATTTTCAATGATATACTGCATATTACGTTATATTATAAGGCATTTTCAATGATAGACTGCATATTACGTTATATTATAAGGTATTTTCAAAGATATACTGCATATTACGTTATATTATAAGGCATTTTCAATGATAGACTGCATATTACGTTATATTATCACGGATTTTCAATGATATACTGCATATTACGTTATATTATAAGGCATTTTCAATGATAGACTGCATATTACGTTATATTATCACGTATTTTCAATGATTGACTGCATATTACGTAATATTATAAGGTATTTTCAATGATAGACTGCAAATATTACAGTATATTATAAGGGATTTTCAATGATACACTGCATATTACATTATATTATAGGGTATTAACAATGATACTCTGCATATTACGTTACATTACCCAATTTTTTCAATGATACACTGCTTATTACGTTACATTATAAGGTATTTTCAATGGTAGACTGCAAATATTACATTATATTATAAGGTATTTTCAATGATACACTGCATATTACGTTATATTATAAGGTATTTTCAATGATACACTGCATATTACGTTATATTATAAGGTATTTTCAATGATACACTGCATATTACGTTATATTATAAGGTATTTTCAATGATATACTGCATATTACGTTATATTATAAGGCATTTTCAATGATAGAATGCATATTACGTTATATTATCACGTATTTTCAATGATATACTGCATATTACGTTATATTATAAGGTATTTTCAATGATAGACTGCAAATATTACAGTATATTATAAGGTATTTTCAATGATACACTGCATATTACATTATATTATAGGGTATTAACAATGATACTCTGCATATTACGTTACATTACCCAATTTTTTCAATGATACACTGCTTATTACGTTACATTATAAGGTATTTTCAATGGTAGACTGCAAATATTACATTATATTATAAGGTATTTTCAATGATACACTGCATATTACGTTATATTATAAGGTATTTTCAATGGTAGACTGCAAATATTACATTATATTATAAGGTATTTTCAATGATACACTGCATATTACGTTATACTATAAGGTATTTTCAATGATAGGCTGCATATCACGTTATATTATAAGGTATTTTCAATGATACACTGCATATTACGTTATATTATAAGGTATTTTCAACGATACACTGCATATTACGTTATATTATAAGGTATTTTCAATGATATACTGCATATTACGTTATATTATAAGGCATTTTCAATGATAGACTGCATATTACGTTATATTATCACGTATTTTCAATGTTTGACTGCATATTACGTAATATTATAAGGTATTTTCAATGATAGACTGCAAATATTACATTATATTATAAGGTATTTTCAATGATACACTGCATATTACATTATATTATAGGGTATTTTCAATGATACACTGCTTATTACGTTACATTATAAGGTATTTTCAATGATACACTGCATATTACGTTATATTATAAGGTATTTTCAATGGTAGACTGCAAATATTACATTATATTATAAGGTATTTTCAATGGTAGACTGCAAATATTACATTATATTATAAGGTATTTTCAATGATACACTGCATAATACGTTATACTATAAGGTATTTTCAATGATAGACTGCATATTACGTTTATATTAGAAGGTATTTTCAATGATACACTGCATATTACGTTATATTATAAGGTATTTTCAATGATATACTGCATATTACGTTATATTATAAGGCATTTTCAATGATAGACTGCATATTACGTTATATTATAAGGTATTTTCAATGATATACTGCATATTACGTTATATTATATGGCCTGCATATTACGTTATATTATAAGGTATTTTCAATGATACACTGCATATTACGTTATATTATAAGGTATTTTCAATGATAGACTGCATATTACGTTATATTATAAGGTATTTTCAATGATATACTGCATATTACGTTATATTATAAGGCATTTTCAATGACACACTGCATATTACGTTATATTATAAGGTATTTTCAATGATAGACTGCATATTACGTTATATTATAAGGTATTTTCAATGATATACTCATATTACGTTATATTATAAGGCATTTTCAATGACACACTGCATATTACGTTATATTATAAGGTATTTTCAATGATACACTGCATATTACGTTATATTATAAGGTATTTTCAATGATATACTGCATATTACGTTACATTATAAGGTATTTTCAATGATACACTGCATATTACGTTATATTATAAGGTATTTTCAATGGTAGACTGCAAATATTACATTATATTATAAGGTATTTTCAATGGTAGACTGCAAATATTACATTATATTATAAGGTATTTTCAATGATACACTGCATAATACGTTATATTATAAGGTATTTTCAATGATAGACTGCATATTACGTTATATTAGAAGGTATTTTCAATGATACACTGCATATTACGTTATATTATAAGGTATTTTCAATGATATACTGCATATTACGTTATATTATAAGGCATTTTCAATGATAGACTGCAAATATTACATTATATTATAAGGTATTTTCATTGATACACTGCATATTACATTATATTATAGGGTATTTTCAATGATACACTGCTTATTACGTTACATTATAAGGTATTTTCAATGATACACTGCATAATACGTTATATTATAAGGTATTTTCAATGGTAGACTGCAAATATTACATTATATTATAAGGTATTTTCAATGGTAGACTGCAAATATTACATTATATTATAAGGTATTTTCAATGATACACTGCATAATACGTTATACTATAAGGTATTTTCAATGATAGACTGCATATTACGTTATATTAGAAGGTATTTTCAATGATACACTGCATATTACGTTATATTATAAGGTATTTTCAATGATATACTGCATATTACGTTATATTATAAGGCATTTTCAATGATAGACTGCATATTACGTTATATTATAAGGTATTTTCAATGATATACTGCATATTACGTTATATTATAAGGCATTTTCAATGACACACTGCATATTACGTTATATTATAAGGTATTTTCAATGTTATACTGCATATTACGTTATATTATAAGGTATTTTCAATGATACACTGCATATTACGTTATATTATAAGGTATTTTCAATGATACACTGCATATTACGTTATATTATAAGGTATTTACAATGTTATACTGCATATTACGTTATATTATAAGGCATTTTCAATGATAGACTGCATATTACGTTATATTATAGGTATTTTCAAAGATATACTGCATATTACGTTATATTATAAGGTATTTTCAATGATACACTGCATATTACGTTATATTATAAGGTATTTTCAATGATATACTGCATATTACGTTGTATTATAAGGCATTTTCAATGATAGACTGCATATTACATTATATTTTAGGGTATTTTCAATGATATACTGCATATTACGTTATATTATAAGGCATTTTCAATGATAGACTGCATATTACGTTATATTATTAGGTATTTTCAAAGATATACTGCATATTACGTTATATTATAAGGCATTTTCAATGATAGACTGCATATTACGTTATATTATCACGTATTTTCAATGATATACTGCATATTACGTTATATTATAAGGCATTTTCAATGATAGACTGCATATTACGTTATATTATCACGTATTTTCAATGATTGACTGCATATTACGTAATATTATAAGGTATTTTCAATGATAGACTGCAAATATTACAGTATATTATAAGGGATTTTCAATGATACACTGCATATTACATTATATTATAGGGTATTAACAATGATACTCTGCATATTACGTTACATTACCCAATTTTTTCAATGATACACTGCTTATTACGTTACATTATAAGGTATTTTCAATGGTAGACTGCAAATATTACATTATATTATAAGGTATTTTCAATGATACACTGCATATTACGTTATATTATAAGGTATTTTCAATGGTAGACTGCAAATATTACATTATATTATAAGGTATTTTCAATGATACACTGCATATTACGTTATACTATAAGGTATTTTCAATGATAGACTGCATATTACGTTATATTATAAGGCATTTTCAATGATAGACTGCATATTACGTTATATTATAAGGTATTTTCAATGATACACTGCATATTACGTTATACTATAAGGTATTTTCAATGATAGGCTGCATATCACGTTATATTATAAGGTATTTTCAATGATACACTGCATATTACGTTATATTATAAGGTATTTTCAATGATATACTGCATATTACGTTGTATTATAAGGCATTTTCAATGATAGACTGCATATTACATTATATTATAGGGTATTTTCAATGATATACTGCATATTACGTTATATTATAAGGCATTTTCAATGATAGACTGCATATTACGTTATATTATAAGGTATTTTCAAAGATATACTGCATATTACGTTATATTATAAGGCATTTTCAATGATAGACTGCATATTACGTTATATTATCACGTATTTTCAATGATATACTGCATATTACGTTATATTATAAGGCATTTTCAATGATAGACTGCATATTACGTTATATTAGCACGTATTTTCAATGATTGACTTCATATTACGTAATATTATAAGGTATTTTCAATGATAGACTGCAAATATTACATTAAATTATAAGGTATTTTCAATGATACACTGCATATTACATTATATTATAGGGTATTTTCAATGATACACTGCATATTACGTTATATTATAAGGTATTTTCAATGATAGACTGCAAATATTACAGTATATTATAAGGTATTTTCAATGATACACTGCATATTACGTTATACTATAAGGTATTTTCAATGATAGGCTGCATATCACGTTATATTATAAGGTATTTTCAATGATACACTGCATATTACGTTATATTATAAGGTATTTTCAATGATACACTGCATATTACGTTATATTATAAGGTATTTTCAATGATATACTGCATATTACGTTATATTATAACGCATTTTCAATGATAGACTGCATATTACGTTATATTATCACGTATTTTCAATGTTTGACTGCATATTACGTAATATTATAAGGTATTTTCAATGATAGACTGCAAATATTACATTATATTATAAGGTATTTTCAATGATACACTGCATATTACATTATATTATAGGGTATTTTCAATGATACACTGCTTATTACGTTACATTATAAGGTATTTTCAATGATACACTGCATATTACGTTATATTATAAGGTATTTTCAATGGTAGACTGCAAATATTACATTATATTATAAGGTATTTTCAATGGTAGACTGCAAATATTACATTATATTATAGGGTATTTTCAATGATCCACTGCATATTACGTTATATTATAAGGTATTTTCAATGATAGACTGCAAATATTACAGTATATTATAAGGTATTTTCAATGATACACTGCATATTACGTTATACTATAAGGTATTTTCAATGATAGGCTGCATATCACGTTATATTATAAGGTATTTTCAATGATACCATGCATATTACGTTATATTATAAGGTATTTTCAATGATACACTGCATATTACGTTATATTATAAGGTATTTTCAATGATATACTGCATATTACGTTATATTATAAGGCATTTTCAATGATAGACTGCATATTACGTTATATTATCACGTATTTTCAATGTTTGACTGCATATTACGTAATATTATAAGGTATTTTCAATGATAGACTGCAAATATTACATTATAATATAATGTATTTTCAATGATACACTGCATATTACATTATATTATAGGGTATTTTCAATGATACACTGCTTATTACGTTACATTATAAGGTATTTTCAATGATACACTGCATATTACGTTATATTATAAGGTATTTTCAATGGTAGACTGCAAATATTACATTATATTATAAGGTATTTTCAATGGTAGACTGCAAATATTACATTATATTATAAGGTATTTTCAATGATACACTGCATAATACGTTATACTATAAGGTATTTTCAATGATAGACTGCATATTACGTTATATTAGAAGGTATTTTCAATGATACACTGCATATTACGTTATATTATAAGGTATTTTCAATGATATACTGCATATTACGTTATATTATAAGGCATTTTCAATGATAGACTGCATATTACGTTATATTATCACGTATTTTCAATGATTCACTGCATATTACGTTATATTATAAGGTATTTACAATGATATACTGCATATTACGTTATATTATAACGCATTTTCAATGATAGACTGCATATTACGTTATATTATCACGTATTTTCAATGTTTGACTGCATATTACGTAATATTATAAGGTATTTTCAATGATAGACTGCAAATATTACATTATATTATAAGGTATTTTCAATGATACACTGCATATTACATTATATTATAGGGTATTTTCAATGATACACTGCTTATTACGTTACATTATAAGGTATTTTCAATGATACACTGCATATTACGTTATATTATAAGGTATTTTCAATGGTAGACTGCAAATATTACATTATATTATAAGGTATTTTCAATGGTAGACTGCAAATATTACATTATATTATAGGGTATTTTCAATGATCCACTGCATATTACGTTATATTATAAGGTATTTTCAATGATAGACTGCAAATATTACATTATATTATAAGGTATTTTCAATGATACACTGCATATTACGTTATACTATAAGGTATTTTCAATGATAGGCTGCATATCACGTTATATTATAAGGTATTTTCAATGATACCCTGCATATTACGTTATATTATAAGGTATTTTCAATGATACACTGCATATTACGTTATATTATAAGGTATTTTCAATGATATACTGCATATTACGTTATATTATAAGGCATTTTCAATGATAGACTGCATATTACGTTATATTATCACGTATTTTCAATGTTTGACTGCATATTACGTAATATTATAAGGTATTTTCAATGATAGACTGCAAATATTACCTTATAATATAATGTATTTTCAATGATACACTGCATATTACATTATATTATAGGGTATTTTCAATGATACACTGCTTATTACGTTACATTATAAGGTATTTTCAATGATACACTGCATATTACGTTATATTATAAGGTATTTTCAATGGTAGACTGCAAATATTACATTATATTATAAGGTATTTTCAATGGTAGACTGCAAATATTACATTATATTATAAGGTATTTTCAATGATACACTGCATAATACGTTATACTATAAGGTATTTTCAATGATAGACTGCATATTACGTTATATTAGAAGGTATTTTCAATGATACACTGCATATTACGTTATATTATAAGGTATTTTCAATGATATACTGCATATTACGTTATATTATAAGGCATTTTCAATGATAGACTGCATATTACGTTATATTATCACGTATTTTCAATGATTCACTGCATATTACGTTATATTATAAGGTATTTACAATGATATACTGCATATTACGTTATATTATAAGGCATTTTCAATGATAGACTGCATATTACGTTATATTATAGGTATTTTCAAAGATATACTGCATATTACGTTATATTATAAGGCATTTTCAATGATAGACTGCATATCACGTTATATTATAAGGTATTTTCAATGATACACTGCATATTACGTTATATTATAAGGTATTTTCAATGATACACTGCATATTACGTTATATTATAAGGTATTTTCAATGATATACTGCATATTACGTTATATTATAAGGCATTTTCAATGATAGACTGCATATTACGTTATATTATAAGGAATTTTCAATGATATACTGCATATTACGTTATATTATAAGGCATTTTCAATGATAGACTGCATATTACGTTATATTATCACGTATTTTCAATGATACACTGCATATTACGTTATATTATAAGGTATTTTCAATGGTAGACTGCAAATATTACATTATATTATAAGGTATTTTCAATGATACACTGCATATTACGTTATATTATAAGGTATTTTCAATGGTAGACTGCAAATATTACATTATATTATAAGGTATTTTCAATGATACACTGCATATTACGTTATACTATAAGGTATTTTCAATGATAGACTGCATATCACGTTATATTATAAGGTATTTTCAATGATACACTGCATATTACGTTATATTATAAGGTATTTTCAATGATACACTGCTTATTACGTTACATTATAAGGTATTTTCAATGATACACTGCATATTACGTTATATTATAAGGCATTTTCAATGATAGACTGCATATTACGTTATATTATAAGGTATTTTCAATGATACACTGCATATTACGTTATATTATAAGGTATTTACAATGATATACTGCATATTACGTTATATTATAAGGCATTTTCAATGATAGACTGCATATTACGTTATATTATAGGTATTTTCAAAGATATACTGCATATTACGTTATATTATAAGGCATTTTCAAGGATAGACTGCATATCACGTTATATTATAAGGTATTTTCAATGATACACTGCATATTACGTTATATTATAAGGTATTTTCAATGATACACTGCATATTACGTTATATTATAAGGTATTTTCAATGATATACTGCATATTACGTTATATTATAAGGCATTTTCAATGATAGACTGCATATTACGTTATATTATAAGGAATTTTCAATGATATACTGCATATTACGTTATATTATAAGGCATTATCAATGATAGACTGCATATTACGTTATATTATCACGTATTTTCAATGATACACTGCATATTACGTTATATTATAAGGTATTTTCAATGGTAGACTGCAAATATTACATTATATTATAAGGTATTTTCAATGATACACTGCATATTACGTTATATTATAAGGTATTTTCAATGGTAGACTGCAAATATTACATTATATTATAAGGTATTTTCAATGATAGACTGCATATCACGTTATATTATAAGGCATTTTCAATGATAGACTGCATATCACGTTATATTATAAGGTATTTTCAATGATACACTGCATATTACGTTATATTATAAGATATTTTCAATGATACACTGCATATTACGTTATATTATAAGGTATTTTCAATGATATACTGCATATTACGTTATATTATAAGGCATTTTCAATGATAGACTGCAAATATTACATTATATTATAAGGTATTTTCAACGATACACTGCATATTACGTTATATTATAAGGTATTTTCAATGATATACTGCATATTACGTTATATTATAAGGCATTTTCAATGATAGACTGCATATTACGTTATATTATAAGGTATTTTGAATGATACTCTGCATATTACGTTACATTACAAGACATTTTGAATGATACACTGCTTATTACGTTACATTATAAGGTATTTTCAATGATACACTGCATATTACGTTATATTATAAGGTATTTTCAATGGTAGACTGCAAATATTACATTATATTATAAGGTATTTTCAATGATACACTGCATAATACGTTATACTATAAGGTATTTTCAATGATAGACTGCATATTACGTTATATTAGAAGGTATTTTCAATGATACACTGCATATTACGTTATATTATAAGGTATTTTCAATGATATACTGCATATTACGTTATATTATAAGGCATTTTCAATGATAGACTGCATATTACGTTATATTATCACGTATTTTCAATGGTAGACTGCAAATATTACATTATATTATAAGGTATTTTCAATGATACACTGCATATTACGTTATATTATAAGGTATTTTCAATGATAGACTGCATATTACGTTATATTATAAGGCATTTTCAATGATAGACAGCAAATATTACATTATATTATAAGGTATTTTCAATGATACACTGCATATTACGTTATATTATAAGGTATTTTCAATGATATACTGCATATTACGTTATATTATAAGGCATTTTCAATGATAGACTGCATATTACGTTATATTATAAGGTATTTTAAATGATACTCTGCATATTACGTTACATTACAAGACATTTTGAATGATACACTGCTTATTACGTTACATTATAAGGTATTTTCAATGATACACTGCATATTACGTTATATTATAAGGTATTTTCAATGGTAGACTGCAAATATTACATTATATTATAAGGTATTTTCAATGATACACTGCATAATACGTTATACTATAAGGTATTTTCAATGATAGACTGCATATTACGTTATATTAGAAGGTATTTTCAATGATACACTGCATATTACGTTATATTATAAGGTATTTTCAATGATATACTGCATATTACGTTATATTATAAGGCATTTTCAATGATAGACTGCATATTACGTTATATTATCACGTATTTTCAATGGTAGACTGCAAATATTACATTATATTATAAGGTATTTTCAATGATACACTGCATATTACGTTATACTATAAGGTATTTTCAATGATAGACTGCATATTACGTTATACTATAAGGTATTTTCAATGATAGACTGCATATCACGTTATATTATAAGGTATTTTCAATGATACACTGCATATTACGTTATACTATAAGGTATTTTCAATGATAGACTGCATATCACGTTATATTATAAGGTATTTTCAATGATAGACTGCATATTACGTTATATTATAAGGTATTTTCAATGATACACTGCATATTACGTTATATTATAAGGCATTTTCAATGATAGACTGCATATCACGTTATATTATAAGGTATTTTGAATGATACTCTGCATATTACGTTACATTACAAGACATTTTGAATGATACACTGCTTATTACGTTACATTATAAGGTATTTTCAATGATACACTGCATATTACGTTATATTATAAGGTATTTTCAATGGTAGACTGCAAATATTACATTATATTATAAGGTATTTTCAATGATACACTGCATATTACGTTATATTATAAGGTATTTTCAATGGTAGACTGCAAATATTACATTATATTATAAGGTATTTTCAATGATACACTGCATATTACGTTATACTATAAGGTATTTTCAATGATACACTGCATATTACGTTATATTATAAGGTATTTTCAATGATATACTGCATATTACGTTATATTATAAGGCATTTTCAATGATAGACTGCATATTACGTTATATTATAAGGTATTTTCAATGATATACTGCATATTACGTTATATTATAAGGCATTTTCAATGATAGACTGCATATTACGTTATATTATCACGTATTTTCAATGATTGACTGTATATTACGTAACATTATAAGGTATTTTCAATGATATACTGCATATTACGTTATATTATAAGGCATTTTCAATGATACACTGCATATTACGTTGTATTATAAGGCATTTTCAATGATAGACTGCATATTACGTTATATTATCACGTATTTTCAATGTTTGACTGCATATTACGTAATATTATAAGGTATTTTCAATGATAGACTGCAAATATTACATTATATTATAAGGTATTTTCAATGATACACTGCATATTACATTATATTATAGGGTATTTTCAATGATACACTGCTTATTACGTTACATTATAAGGTATTTTCAATGATACACTGCATATTACGTTATATTATAAGGTATTTTCAATGGTAGACTGCAAATATTACATTATATTATAAGGTATTTTCAATGGTAGACTGCAAATATTACATTATATTATAGGGTATTTTCAATGATACACTGCATATTACGTTATATTATAAGGTATTTTCAATGATAGACTGCAAATATTACAGTATATTATAAGGTATTTTCAATGATACACTGCATATTACGTTATATTATAAGGTATTTTCAATGATAGACTGCATATCACGTTATATTATAAGGTATTTTCAATGATACCCTGCATATTACGTTATATTATAAGGTATTTTCAATGATACACTGCATATTACGTTATATTATAAGGTATTTTCAATGATATACTGCATATTACGTTATATTATAAGGCATTTTCAATGATAGACTGCATATTACGTTATATTATCACGTATTTTCAATGTTTGACTGCATATTACGTAATATTATAAGGTATTTTCAATGATAGACTGCAAATATTACATTATAATATAATGTATTTTCAATGATACACTGCATATTACATTATATTATAGGGTATTTTCAATGATACACTGCTTATTACGTTACATTATAAGGTATTTTCAATGATATACTGCATATTACGTTATATTATAAGGTATTTTCAATGGTAGACTGCAAATATTACATTATATTATAAGGTATTTTCAATGGTAGACTGCAAATATTACATTATATTATAAGGTATTTTCAATGATACACTGCATAATACGTTATACTATAAGGTATTTTCAATGATAGACTGCATATTACGTTATATTAGAAGGTATTTTCAATGATACACTGCATATTACGTTATATTATAAGGTATTTTCAATGATATACTGCATATTACGTTATATTATAAGGCATTTTCAATGATAGACTGCATATTACGTTATATTATCACGTATTTTCAATGATTGACTGCATATTACGTTATATTATAAGGTATTTACAATGATATACTGCATATTACGTTATATTATAAGGCATTTTCAATGATAGACTGCATATTACGTTATATTATAGGTATTTTCAAAGATATACTGCATATTACGTTATATTATAAGGCATTTTCAAGGATAGACTGCATATCACGTTATATTATAAGGTATTTTCAATGATACACTGCATATTACGTTATGTTACAAGGTATTTTCAATGATACACTGCATAGTACGTTATATTATAAGGTATTTTCAATGATACACTGCATAATACGATATATTATAAGGTATTTTCAATGATAGACTGCATATTACGTTATATTATAAGGAATTTTCAATGATATACTGCATATTACGTTATATTATAAGGCATTTTCAATGATAGACTGCATATTACGTTATATTATCACGTATTTTCAATGATACACTGCATATTACGTTATATTATAAGGTAGTTTCAATGATAGACTGCAAATATTACATTATATTATAAGGTATTTTCAATGATACACTGCATATTACGTTATATTATAAGGTATTTTCAATGGTAGACTGCAAATATTACATTATATTATAAGGTATTTTCAATGATACACTGCATATTACGTTATACTATAAGGTATTTTCAATGATAGGCTGCATATCACGTTATATTATAAGGTATTTTCAATGATACACTGCATATTACGTTATATTATAAGGTATTTTCAATGATACACTGCTTATTACGTTACATTATAAGGTATTTTCAATGATACACTGCATATTACGTTATATTATAAGGCATTTTCAATGATAGACTGCATATTACGTTATATTATAAGGTATTTTCAATGATACACTGCATATTACGTTATATTATAAGGTATTTACAATGATATACTGCATATTACGTTATATTATAAGGCATTTTCAATGATAGACTGCATATTACGTTATATTATAGGTATTTTCAAAGATATACTGCATATTACGTTATATTATAAGGCATTTTCAAGGATAGACTGCATATCACGTTATATTATAAGGTATTTTCAATGATACACTGCATATTACGTTATATTATAAGGTATTTTCAATGATACACTGCATATTACGTTATATTATAAGGTATTTTCAATGATATACTGCATATTACGTTATATTATAAGGCATTTTCAATGATAGACTGCATATTACGTTATATTATAAGGAATTTTCAATGATATACTGCATATTACGTTATATTATAAGGCATTATCAATGATAGACTGCATATTACGTTATATTATCACGTATTTTCAATGATACACTGCATATTACGTTATATTATAAGGTATTTTCAATGGTAGACTGCAAATATTACATTATATTATAAGGTATTTTCAATGATACACTGCATATTACGTTATATTATAAGGTATTTTCAATGGTAGACTGCAAATATTACATTATATTATAAGGTATTTTCAATGATAGACTGCATATCACGTTATATTATAAGGTATTTTCAATGATAGACTGCATATCACGTTATATTATAAGGTATTTTCAATGATACACTGCATATTACGTTATATTATAAGATATTTTCAATGATACACTGCATATTACGTTATATTATAAGGTATTTTCAATGATATACTGCATATTACGTTATATTATAAGGCATTTTCAATGATAGACTGCAAATATTACATTATATTATAAGGTATTTTCAACGATACACTGCATATTACGTTATATTATAAGGTATTTTCAATGATATACTGCATATTACGTTATATTATAAGGCATTTTCAATGATAGACTGCATATTACATTATATTATAAGGTATTTTGAATGATACTCTGCATATTACGTTACATTACAAGACATTTTGAATGATACACTGCTTATTACGTTACATTATAAGGTATTTTCAATGATACACTGCATATTACGTTATATTATAAGGTATTTTCAATGGTAGACTGCAAATATTACATTATATTATAAGGTATTTTCAATGATACACTGCATAATACGTTATACTATAAGGTATTTTCAATGATAGACTGCATATTACGTTATATTAGAAGGTATTTTCAATGATACACTGCATATTACGTTATATTATAAGGTATTTTCAATGATATACTGCATATTACGTTATATTATAAGGCATTTTCAATGATAGACTGCATATTACGTTATATTATCACGTATTTTCAATGGTAGACTGCAAATATTACATTATATTATAAGGTATTTTCAATGATACACTGCATATTACGTTATATTATAAGGTATTTTCAATGATATACTGCATATTACGTTATATTATAAGGCATTTTCAATGATAGACAGCAAATATTACATTATATTATAAGGTATTTTCAATGATACACTGCATATTACGTTATATTATAAGGTATTTTCAATGATATACTGCATATTACGTTATATTATAAGGCATTTTCAATGATAGACTGCATATTACGTTATATTATAAGGTATTTTAAATGATACTCTGCATATTACGTTACATTACAAGACATTTTGAATGATACACTGCTTATTACGTTATATTATAAGGTATTTTCAATGATACACTGCATATTACGTTATATTATAAGGTATTTTCAATGGTAGACTGCAAATATTACATTATATTATAAGGTATTTTCAATGATACACTGCATAATACGTTATACTATAAGGTATTTTCAATGATAGACTGCATATTACGTTATATTATAAGGTATTTTCAATGATACACTGCATATTACGTTATATTATAAGGTATTTTCAATGATATACTGCATATTACGTTATATTATAAGGCATTTTCAATGATAGACTGCATATTACGTTATATTATCACGTATTTTCAATGGTAGACTGCAAATATTACATTATATTATAAGGTATTTTCAATGATACACTGCATATTACGTTATATTATAAGGTATTTTCAATGATAGACTGCATATTACGTTATACTATAAGGTATTTTCAATGATAGACTGCATATCACGTTATATTATAAGGTATTTTCAATGATACACTGCATATTACGTTATACTATAAGGTATTTTCAATGATAGACTGCATATCACGTTATATTATAAGGTATTTTCAATGATAGACTGCATATTACGTTATATTATAAGGTATTTTCAATGATATACTGCATATTACGTTATATTATAAGGCATTTTCAATGATAGACTGCATATTACGTTATATTATAAGGTATTTTGAATGATACTCTGCATATTACGTTACATTACAAGACATTTTGAATGATACACTGCTTATTACGTTACATTATAAGGTATTTTCAATGATACACTGCATATTACGTTATATTATAAGGTATTTTCAATGGTAGACTGCAAATATTACATTATATTATAAGGTATTTTCAATGATACACTGCATATTACGTTATATTATAAGGTATTTTCAATGGTAGACTGCAAATATTACATTATATTATAAGGTATTTTCAATGATACACTGCATATTACGTTATACTATAAGGTATTTTCAATGATACACTGCATATTACGTTATATTATAAGGTATTTTCAATGATATACTGCATATTACGTTATATTATAAGGCATTTTCAATGATAGACTGCATATTACGTTATATTATAAGGTATTTTCAATGATATACTGCATATTACGTTATATTATAAGGCATTTTCAATGATAGACTGCATATTACGTTATATTATCACGTATTTTCAATGATTGACTGTATATTACGTAACATTATAAGGTATTTTCAATGATATACTGCATATTACGTTATATTATAAGGCATTTTCAATGATACACTGCATATTACGTTGTATTATAAGGCATTTTCAATGATAGACTGCATATTACGTTATATTATCACGTATTTTCAATGGTAGACTGCAAATATTACATTATATTATAAGGTATTTTCAATGATACACTGCATATTACGTTATACTATAAGGTATTTTCAATGATAGACTGCATATCACGTTATATTATAAGGTATTTTCAATGATACACTGCATATTACGTTATACTATAA
This sequence comes from Lasioglossum lativentre, assembly GCA_916610255.1. Lineage (NCBI taxonomy): Eukaryota > Metazoa > Arthropoda > Insecta > Hymenoptera > Halictidae > Lasioglossum > Lasioglossum lativentre. Next base: position 188,742 of record CAKAJI010000330.1, read on the forward strand.
GGTATTTTCAATGATAGACTGCATATCACGTTATATTATAAGGTATTTTCAATGATAGACTGCATATCACGTTATATTATAAGGTATTTTCAATGATATACTGCATATTACGTTATATTATAAGGCATTTTCAATGATAGACTGCAAATATTACATTATATTATAAGGTATTTTCAACGATACACTGCATATTACGTTATATTATAAGGTATTTTCAATGATATACTGCATATTACGTTATATTATAAGGCATTTTCAATGATAGACTGCATATTACGTTATATTATAAGGTATTTTGAATGATACTCTGCATATTACGTTACATTACAAGACATTTTGAATGATACACTGCTTATTACGTTACATTATAAGGTATTTTCAATGATACACTGCATATTACGTTATATTATAAGGTATTTTCAATGGTAGACTGCAAATATTACATTATATTATACGGTATTTTCAATGATACACTGCATATTACGTTATATTATAAGGTATTTTCAATGGTAGACTGCAAATATTACATTATATTATAAGGTATTTTCAATGATACACTGCATATTACGTTATACTATAAGGTATTTTCAATGATAGGCTGCATATCACGTTATTTTATAAGGTATTTTCAATGATACACTGCATATTACGTTATATTATAAGGTATTTTCAATGATACACTGCATATTACGTTATATTATAAGGTATTTTCAATGATATACTGCATATTACGTTATATTATAAGGCATTTTCAATGATAGACTGCATATTACGTTATATTATAAGGTATTTTCAATGATATACTGCATATTACGTTATATTATAAGGCATTTTCAATGATAGACTGCATATTACGTTATATTATCACGTATTTTCAATGATTGACTGTATATTACGTAACATTATAAGGTATTTTCAATGATATACTGCATATTACGTTATATTATAAGGCATTTTCAATGATACACTGCATATTACGTTGTATTATAAGGCATTTTCAATGATAGACTGCATATTACGTTATATTATCACGTATTTTCAATGGTAGACTGCAAATATTACATTATATTGTAAGGTATTTTCAATGATACACTGCATATTACGTTATACTATAAGGTATTTTCAATGATAGACTGCATATCACGTTGTATTATAAGGTATTTTCAATGATAGACTGCATATCACGTTATATTATAAGGTATTTTCAATGATACACTGCATATTACGTTATATTATAAGGTATTTTCAATGATACACTGCATATTACGTTATATTATAAGGTATTTTCAATGATATACTGCATATTACGTTATATTATAAGGCATTTTCAATGATAGACTGCAAATATTACATTATATTATAAGGTATTTTCAACGATACACTGCATATTACATTATATTATAGGGTATTTTCAATGATACACTGCATATTACGTTATATTATAAGGTATTTTCAATGATATACTGCATATTACGTTATATTATAAGGCATTTTCAATGATAGACTGCAAATATTACATTATATTGTAAGGTATTTTCAATGATACACTGCATATTACGTTATACTATAAGGTATTTTCAATGATAGACTGCATATCACGTTATATTATAAGGTATTTTCAATGATAGACTGCATATCACGTTATATTATAAGGTATTTTCAATGATACACTGCATATTACGTTATATTATAAGGTATTTTCAATGATACACTGCATATTACGTTATATTATAAGGTATTTTCAATGATATACTGCATATTACGTTATATTATAAGGCATTTTCAATGATAGACTGCAAATATTACATTATATTATAAGGTATTTTCAATGATACACTGCATATTACGTTATATTATAAGGTATTTTCAATGATACACTGCATATTACGTTATATTATAAGGTATTTTCAATGATATACTGCATATTACGTTATATTATAAGGCATTTTCAATGATAGACTGCAAATATTACATTATATTATAAGGTATTTTCAACGATACACTGCATATTACGTTATATTATAAGGTATTTTCAATGATATACTGCATATTACGTTATATTATAAGGCATTTTCAATGATAGACTGCATATTACGTTATACTATAAGGTATTTTCAATGATACACTGCATATTACGTTATACTATAAGGTATTTTCAATGATAGACTGCATATCACGTTATATTATAAGGTATTTTCAATGATACACTGCATATTACGTTATACTATAAGGTATTTTCAATGATAGACTGCATATCACGTTATATTATAAGGTATTTTCAATGATAGACTGCATATTACGTTATATTATAAGGTATTTTCAATGATATACTGCATATTACGTTATATTATAAGGCATTTTCAATGATAGACTGCATATTACGTTATATTATAAGGTATTTTGAATGATACTCTGCATATTACGTTACATTACAAGACATTTTGAATGATACACTGCTTATTACGTTACATTATAAGGTATTTTCAATGATACACTGCATATTACGTTATATTATAAGGTATTTTCAATGGTAGACTGCAAATATTATATTATATTATAAGGTATTTTCAATGATACACTGCATATTACGTTATATTATAAGGTATTTTCAATGGTAGACTGCAAATATTACATTATATTATAAGGTATTTTCAATGATACACTGCATATTACGTTATACTATAAGGTATTTTCAATGATAGGCTGCATATCACGTTATTTTATAAGGTATTTTCAATGATACACTGCATATTACGTTATATTATAAGGTATTTTCAATGATACACTGCATATTACGTTATATTATAAGGTATTTTCAATGATATACTGCATATTACGTTATATTATAAGGCATTTTCAATGATAGACTGCATATTACGTTATATTATAAGGCATTTTCAATGATACACTGCATATTACGTTGTATTATAAGGCATTTTCAATGATAGACTGCATATTACGTTATATTATCACGTATTTTCAATGGTAGACTGCAAATATTACATTATATTATAAGGTATTTTCAATGATACACTGCATATTACGTTATACTATAAGGTATTTTCAATGATAGGCTGCATATCACGTTATATTATAAGGTATTTTCAATGATACACTGCATATTACGTTATATTATAAGGTATTTTCAATGATACACTGCATATTACGTTATATTATAAGGTATTTTCAATGATATACTGCATATTACGTTATATTATAAGGCATTTTCAATGATAGACTGCATATTACGTTATATTATAAGGTATTTTCAATGATATACTGCATATTACGTTATATTATAAGGCATTTTCAATGATAGACTGCATATTACGTTATATTATCACGTATTTTCAATGATTGACTGTATATTACGTAACATTATAAGGTATTTTCAATGATATACTGCATATTACGTTATATTATAAGGCATTTTCAATGATACACTGCATATTACGTTGTATTATAAGGCATTTTCAATGATAGACTGCATATTACGTTATATTATCACGTATTTTCAATGGTAGACTGCAAATATTACATTATATTATAAGGTATTTTCAATGATACACTGCATATTACGTTATACTATAAGGTATTTTCAATGATAGACTGCATATCACGTTATATTATAAGGTATTTTCAATGATACACTGCATATTACGTTATACTATAAGGTATTTTCAATGATAGACTGCATATCACGTTATATTATAATGTATTTTCAATGATAGACTGCATATCACGTTATATTATAAGGTATTTTCAATGATATACTGCATATTACGTTATATTATAAGGCATTTTCAATGATAGACTGCAAATATTACATTATATTATAAGGTATTTTCAACGATACACTGCATATTACGTTATATTATAAGGTATTTTCAATGATATACTGCATATTACGTTATATTATAAGGCATTTTCAATGATAGACTGCATATTACGTTATATTATAAGGTATTTTGAATGATACTCTGCATATTACGTTACATTACAAGACATTTTGAATGATACACTGCTTATTACGTTACATTATAAGGTATTTTCAATGATACACTGCATATTACGTTATATTATAAGGTATTTTCAATGGTAGACTGCAAATATTACATTATATTATAAGGTATTTTCAATGATACACTGCATATTACGTTATATTATAAGGTATTTTCAATGGTAGACTGCAAATATTACATTATATTATAAGGTATTTTCAATGATACACTGCATATTACGTTATACTATAAGGTATTTTCAATGATAGGCTGCATATCACGTTATTTTATAAGGTATTTTCAATGATACACTGCATATTACGTTATATTATAAGGTATTTTCAATGGTAGACTGCAAATATTACATTATATTATAAGGTATTTTCAATGGTAGACTGCAAATATTACATTATATTATAAGGTATTTTCAATGATACACTGCATATTACATTATATTATAGGGTATTTTCAATGATACACTGCTTATTACGTTACATTATAAGGTATTTTCAATGATACACTGCATATTACGTTATATTATAAGGTATTTTCAAAGGTAGACTGCAAATATTACATTATATTATAAGGTAGTTTCAATGGTAGACTGCAAATATTACATTATATTATAAGGTATTTTCAATGATACACTGCATAATACGTTATACTATAAGGTATTTTCAATGATAGACTGCATATTACGTTATATTATAAGGTATTTTCAATGATACACTGCATATTACGTTATATTATAAGGTATTTTCAATGATACACTGCATATTACGTTATATTATAAGGTATTTTCAATGATACACTGCATATTACGTTATATTATAAGGTATTTTCAATGATATACTGCATATTACGTTATATTATAAGTCATTTTCAATGATAGACTGCAAATATTACATTATATTATAAGGTATTTTCAACGATACACTGCATATTACATTATATTATAAGGTATTTTCAATGATACACTGCATATTACGTTATACTATAAGGTATTTTCAATGATAGACTGCATATCACGTTATATTATAAGGTATTTTCAATGATAGACTGCATATCACGTTATATTATAAGGTATTTTCAATGATACACTGCATATTACGTTATATTATAAGGTATTTTCAATGATACACTGCATATTACGTTATATTATAAGGTATTTTCAATGATATACTGCATATTACGTTATATTATAAGGCATTTTCAATGATAGACTGCAAATATTACATTATATTATAAGGTATTTTCAACGATACACTGCATATTACATTATATTATAGGGTATTTTCAATGATCCACTGCATATTACGTTATATTATAAGGTATTTTCAATGATACACTGCATATTACGTTATATTATAAGGTATTTTCAATGATACACTGCATATTACGTTATATTATAAGGTATTTTCAATGATACACTGCATATTACGTTATATTATAAGGTATTTTCAATGATATACTGCATATTACGTTATATTATAAGGCATTTTCAATGATAGACTGCAAATATTACATTATATTATAAGGTATTTTCAACGATACACTGCATATTACATTATATTATAGGGTATTTTCAATGATCCACTGCATATTACGTTATATTATAAGGTATTTTGAATGATACTCTGCACATTACGTTACATTACAAGACATTTTGAATGATACACTGCTTATTACGTTACATAATAAGGTATTTTCAGTGATACACTGCATATTACGTTATATTATAAGGTATTTTCAATGGTAGACTGCAAATATTACATTATATTATAAGGTATTTTCAATGATACACTGCATATTACGTTATATTATAAGGTATTTTCAATGATATACTGCATATTACGTTATATTATAAGGCATTTTCAATGATACACTGCATATTACGTTGTATTATAAGGCATTTTCAATGATAGACTGCATATTACATTATATTATCACGTATTTTCAATGGTAGACTGCAAATATTACATTATATTATAAGGTATTTTCAATGATACACTGCATATTACGTTATACTATAAGGTATTTTCAATGATAGACTGCATATCACGTTATATTATAAGGTATTTTCAATGATAGACTGCATATCACGTTATATTATAAGGTATTTTCAATGATACACTGCATATTACGTTATATTATAAGGTATTTTCAATGATATACTGCATATTACGTTATATTATAAGGCATTTTCAATGATAGACTGCAAATATTACATTATATTATAAGGTATTTTCAACGATACACTGCATATTACATTATATTATAGGGTATTTTCAATGATCCACTGCATATTACGTTATATTATAAGGTATTTTGAATGATACTCTGCATATTACGTTACATTACAAGACATTTTGAATGATACACTGCTTATTACGTTACATTATAAGGTATTTTCAATGATACACTGCATATTACGTTATATTATAAGGTATTTTCAATGGTAGACTGCAAATATTACATTATATTATAAGGTATTTTCAATGATACACTGCATATTACGTTATATTATAAGGTATTTTCAATGGTAGACTGCAAATATTACATTATATTATAAGGTATTTTCAATGATACACTGCATATTACGTTATACTATAAGGTATTTTCAATGATAGGCTGCATATCACGTTATTTAATAAGGTATTTTCAATGATACAGTGAATATTACGTTATATTATAAGGTATTTTCAATGATACACTGCATATTACGTTATATTATAAGGTATTTTCAATGATATACTGCATATTACGTTATATTATAAGGCATTTTCAATGATAGACTGCATATTACGTTATATTATAAGGTATTTTCAATGATATACTGCATATTACGTTATATTATAAGGCATTTTCAATGATAGACTGCATATTACGTTATATTATCACGTATTTTCAATGATTGACTGTATATTACGTAACATTATAAGGTATTTTCAATGATATACTGCATATTACGTTATATTATAAGGCATTTTCAATGATACACTGCATATTACGTTGTATTATAAGGCATTTTCAATGATAGACTGCATATTACGTTATATTATCACGTATTTTCAATGGTAGACTGCAAATATTACATTATATTGTAAGGTATTTTCAATGATACACTGCATATTACGTTATACTATAAGGTATTTTCAATGATAGACTGCATATCACGTTATATTATAAGGTATTTTCAATGATAGACTGCATATCACGTTATATTATAAGGTATTTTCAATGATACACTGCATATTACGTTATATTATAAGGTATTTTCAATGATACACTGCATATTACGTTATATTATAAGGTATTTTCAATGATATACTGCATATTACGTTATATTATAAGGCATTTTCAATGATAGACTGCAAATATTACATTATATTATAAGGTATTCTCAACGATACACTGCATATTACATTATATTATAGGGTATTTTCAATGATCCACTGCATATTACGTTATATTATAAGGTATTTTGAATGATACTCTGCATATTACGTTACATTACAAGACATTTTGAATTATACACTGCATATTACGTTACATTATAAGGTATTTTCAATGATACACTGCATATTACGTTATATTATAAGGTATTTTCAATGATACACTGCATATTACGTTATATTATAAGGCATTTTCAATGATAGACTGCAAATATTACATTATATTATAAGGTATTTTCAACGATACACTGCATATTACATTATATTATAGGGTATTTTCAATGATCCACTGCATATTACGTTATATTATAAGGTATTTTGAATGATACTCTGCATATTACGTTACATTACAAGACATTTTGAATTATACACTGCATATTACGTTACATTATAAGGTATTTTCAATGATACACTGCATATTACGTTATATTATAAGGTATTTTCAATGATACACTGCATATTACGTTATATTATAATGTATTTTCAATGATATACTGCATATTACGTTATATTATAAGGTATTTTCAATGATAGACTGCATATCACGTTATATTATAAGGTATTTTCAATGATAGACTGCATATCACGTGATATTATAAGGTATTTTCAATGATACACTGCATATTACGTTATATTATAAGGTATTTTCAATGATACACTGCATATTACGTTATATTATAAGGTATTTTCAATGATATACTGCATATTACGTTATATTATAAGGCATTTTCAATGATAGACTGCAAATATTACATTATATTATAAGGTATTTTCAACGATACACTGCATATTACATTATATTATAGGGTATTTTCAATGATCCACTGCATATTACGTTATATTATAAGGTATTTTGAATGATACTCTGCATATTACGTTACATTACAAGACATTTTGAATGATACACTGCTTATTACGTTACATTATAAGGTATTTTCAATGATACACTGCATATTACGTTATATTATAAGGTATTTTCAATGGTAGACTGCAAATATTACATTATATTATAAGGTATTTTCAATGATACACTGCATATTACGTTATATTATAAGGTATTTTCAATGGTAGACTGCAAATATTACATTATATTATAAGGTATTTTCAATGATACACTGCATATTACGTTATACTATAAGGTATTTTCAATGATAGGCTGCATATCACGTTATTTTATAAGGTATTTTCAATGATACACTGCATATTACGTTATATTATAAGGTATTTTCAATGATACACTGCATATTACGTTATATTATAAGGTATTTTCAATGATATACTGCATATTACGTTATATTATAAGGCATTTTCAATGATAGACTGCATATTACGTTATATTATAAGGTATTTTCAATGATATACTGCATATTACGTTATATTATAAGGCATTTTCAATGATAGACTGCATATTACGTTATATTATCACGTATTTTCAATGATTGACTGTATATTACGTAACATTATAAGGTATTTTCAATGATATACTGCATATTACGTTATATTATAAGGCATTTTCAATGATACACTGCATATTACGTTGTATTATAAGGCATTTTCAATGATAGACTGCATATTACGTTATATTATCACGTATTTTCAATGGTAGACTGCAAATATTACATTATATTGTAAGGTATTTTCAATGATACACTGCATATTACGTTATACTATAAGGTATTTTCAATGATAGACTGCATATCACGTTATATTATAAGGTATTTTCAATGATAGACTGCATATCACGTTATATTATAAGGTATTTTCAATGATACACTGCATATTACGTTATATTATAAGGTATTTTCAATGATACACTGCATATTACGTTATATTATAAGGTATTTTCAATGATATACTGCATATTACGTTATATTATAAGGCATTTTCAATGATAGACTGCAAATATTACATTATATTATAAGGTATTCTCAACGATACACTGCATATTACATTATATTATAGGGTATTTTCAATGATCCACTGCATATTACGTTATATTATAAGGTATTTTGAATGATACTCTGCATATTACGTTACATTACAAGACATTTTGAATTATACACTGCATATTACGTTACATTATAAGGTATTTTCAATGATACACTGCATATTACGTTATATTATAAGGTATTTTCAATGATACACTGCATATTACGTTATATTATAAGGCATTTTCAATGATAGACTGCAAATATTACATTATATTATAAGGTATTTTCAATGATACACTGCATATTACATTATATTATAGGGTATTTTCAATGATCCACTGCATATTACGTTATATTATAAGGTATTTTGAATGATACTCTGCATATTACGTTACATTACAAGACATTTTGAATTATACACTGCATATTACGTTACATTATAAGGTATTTTCAATGATACACTGCATATTACGTTATATTATAAGGTATTTTCAATGATACACTGCATATTACGTTATATTATAATGTATTTTCAATGATATACTGCATATTACGTTATATTATAAGGTATTTTCAATGATAGACTGCATATCACGTTATATTATAAGGTATTTTCAATGATAGACTGCATATCACGTTATATTATAAGGTATTTTCAATGATACACTGCATATTACGTTATATTATAAGGTATTTTCAATGATACACTGCATATTACGTTATATTATAAGGTATTTTCAATGATATACTGCATATTACGTTATATTATAAGGCATTTTCAATGATAGACTGCAAATATTACATTATATTATAAGGTATTTTCAACGATACACTGCATATTACATTATATTATAGGGTATTTTCAATGATCCACTGCATATTACGTTATATTATAAGGTATTTTGAATGATACTCTGCACATTACGTTACATTACAAGACATTTTGAATGATACACTGCTTATTACGTTACATTATAAGGTATTTTGAATGATACTCTGCATATTACGTTACATTACAAGACATTTTGAATTATACACTGCATATTACGTTACATTATAAGGTATTTTCAATGATACACTGCATATTACGTTATATTATAAGGTATTTTCAATGATACACTGCATATTACGTTATATTATAAGGTATTTTCAATGATATACTGCATATTACGTTATATTATAAGGCATTTTCAATGATACACTGCATATCACGTTATATTATAAGGTATTTTCAATGATACACTGCATATTACGTTATATTATAAGGTATTTTCAATGGTAGACTGCAAATATTACATTATATTATAAGGTATTTTCAATGATAGACTGCATATTACGTTATATTATAAGGTATTTTCAATGATACACTGCATATTACGTTATATTATAAGGTATTTTCAATGATATACTGCATATTACGTTATATTATAAGGCATTTTCAATGATAGACTGCATATTACGTTATATTATAAGGTATTTTCAATGATATACTGCATATTACGTTATATTATAAGGCATTTTCAATGACACACTGCATATTACGTTATATTATAAGACATTTTGAATGATACACTGCTTATTACGTTACATTATAAGGTATTTTCAGTGATACACTGCATATTACGTTATATTATAAGGTATTTTCAATGGTAGACTGCAAATATTACATTATATTATAAGGTATTTTCAATGATACACTGCATATTACGTTATATTATAAGGTATTTTCAATGATATACTGCATATTACGTTATATTATAAGGCATTTTCAATGATACACTGCATATTACGTTGTATTATAAGGCATTTTCAATGATAGACTGCATATTACATTATATTATCACGTATTTTCAATGGTAGACTGCAAATATTACATTATATTATAAGGTATTTTCAATGATACACTGCATATTACGTTATACTATAAGGTATTTTCAATGATAGACTGCATATCACGTTATATTATAAGGTATTTTCAATGATAGACTGCATATCACGTTATATTATAAGGTATTTTCAATGATACACTGCATATTACGTTATATTATAAGGTATTTTCAATGATATACTGCATATTACGTTATATTATAAGGCATTTTCAATGATAGACTGCAAATATTACATTATATTATAAGGTATTTTCAACGATACACTGCATATTACATTATATTATAGGGTATTTTCAATGATCCACTGCATATTACGTTATATTATAAGGTATTTTGAATGATACTCTGCATATTACGTTACATTACAAGACATTTTGAATTATACACTGCTTATTACGTTACATTATAAGGTATTTTCAATGATACACTGCATATTACGTTATATTATAAGGTATTTTCAATGATACACTGCATATTACGTTATATTATAAGGTATTTTCAATGATATACTGCATATTACGTTATATTATAAGGTATTTTCAATGATAGACTGCATATCACGTTATATTATAAGGTATTTTCAATGATAGACTGCATATAACGTTATATTATAAGGTATTTTCAATGATACACTGCATATTACGTTATATTATAAGGTATTTTCAATGATATACTGCATATTACGTTATATTATAAGGCATTTTCAATGATAGACTGCAAATATTACATTATATTATAAGGTATTTTCAACGATACACTGCATATTACATTATATTATAGGGTATTTTCAATGATCCACTGCATATTACGTTATATTATAAGGTATTTTGAATGATACTCTGCATATTACGTTACATTACAAGACATTTTGAATGATACACTGCTTATTACGTTACATTATAAGGTATTTTCAATGATACACTGCATATTACGTTATATTATAAGGTATTTTCAATGGTAGACTGCAAATATTACATTATATTATAAGGTATTTTCAATGATACACTGCATATTACGTTATATTATAAGGTATTTTCAATGGTAGACTGCAAATATTACATTATATTATAAGGTATTTTCAATGATACACTGCATATTACGTTATACTATAAGGTATTTTCAATGATAGGCTGCATATCACGTTATTTTATAAGGTATTTTCAATGATACACTGCATATTACGTTATATTATAAGGTATTTTCAATGATACACTGCATATTACGTTATATTATAAGGTATTTTCAATGATATACTGCATATTACGTTATATTATAAGGCATTTTCAATGATAGACTGCATATTACGTTATATTATAAGGTATTTTCAATGATATACTGCATATTACGTTATATTATAAGGCATTTTCAATGATAGACTGCATATTACGTTATATTATCACGTATTTTCAATGATTGACTGTATATTACGTAACATTATAAGGTATTTTCAATGATATACTGCATATTACGTTATATTATAAGGCATTTTCAATGATACACTGCATATTACGTTGTATTATAAGGCATTTTCAATGATAGACTGCATATTACGTTATATTATCACGTATTTTCAATGGTAGACTGCAAATATTACATTATATTGTAAGGTATTTTCAATGATACACTGCATATTACGTTATACTATAAGGTATTTTCAATGATAGACTGCATATCACGTTATATTATAAGGTATTTTCAATGATAGACTGCATATCACGTTATATTATAAGGTATTTTCAATGATACACTGCATATCACGTTATATTATAAGGTATTTTCAATGATACACTGCATATTACGTTATATTATAAGGTATTTTCAATGATATACTGCATATTACGTTATATTATAAGGCATTTTCAATGATAGACTGCAAATATTACATTATATTATAAGGTATTCTCAACGATACACTGCATATTACATTATATTATAGGGTATTTTCAATGATCCACTGCATATTACGTTATATTATAAGGTATTTTGAATGATACTCTGCATATTACGTTACATTACAAGACATTTTGAATTATACACTGCATATTACGTTACATTATAAGGTATTTTCAATGATACACTGCATATTACGTTATATTATAAGGTATTTTCAATGATACACTGCATATTACGTTATATTATAAGGCATTTTCAATGATAGACTGCAAATATTACATTATATTATAAGGTATTTTCAACGATACACTGCATATTACATTATATTATAGGGTATTTTCAATGATCCACTGCATATTACGTTATATTATAAGGTATTTTGAATGATACTCTGCATATTACGTTACATTACAAGACATTTTGAATTATACACTGCATATTACGTTACATTATAAGGTATTTTCAATGATACACTGCATATTACGTTATATTATAAGGTATTTTCAATGATACACTGCATATTACGTTATATTATAATGTATTTTCAATGATATACTGCATATTACGTTATATTATAAGGTATTTTCAATGATAGACTGCATATCACGTTATATTATAAGGTATTTTCAATGATAGACTGCATATCACGTTATATTATAAGGTATTTTCAATGATACACTGCATATTACGTTATATTATAAGGTATTTTCAATGATACACTGCATATTACGTTATATTATAAGGTATTTTCAATGATATACTGCATATTACGTTATATTATAAGGCATTTTCAATGATAGACTGCAAATATTACATTATATTATAAGGTATTTTCAACGATACACTGCATATTACATTATATTATAGGGTATTTTCAATGATCCACTGCATATTACGTTATATTATAAGGTATTTTGAATGATACTCTGCACATTACGTTACGTTACAAGACATTTTGAATGATACACTGCTTATTACGTTACATTATAAGGTATTTTGAATGATACTCTGCATATTACGTTACATTACAAGACATTTTCAATGATACACTGCATATTACGTTACATTATAAGGTATTTTCAATGATACACTGCATATTACGTTATATTATAAGGTATTTTCAATGATACACTGCATATTACGTTATATTATAAGGTATTTTCAATGATATACTGCATATTACGTTATATTATAAGGCATTTTCAATGATACACTGCATATCACGTTATATTATAAGGTATTTTCAATGATACACTGCATATTACGTTATATTATAAGGTATTTTCAATGGTAGACTGCAAATATTACATTATATTATAAGGTATTTTCAATGATAGACTGCATATTACGTTATATTAGAAGGTATTTTCAATGATACACTGCATATTACGTTATATTATAAGGTATTTTCAATGATATACTGCATATTACGTTATATTATAAGGCATTTTCAATGATAGACTGCATATTACGTTATATTATAAGGTATTTTCAATGATATACTGCATATTACGTTATATTATAAGGCATTTTCAATGACACACTGCATATTACGTTATATTATAAGACATTTTGAATGATACACTGCTTATTACGTTACATTATAAGGTATTTTCAGTGATACACTGCATATTACGTTATATTATAAGGTATTTTCAATGGTAGACTGCAAATATTACATTATATTATAAGGTATTTTCAATGATACACTGCATATTACGTTATATTATAAGGTATTTTCAATGATATACTGCATATTACGTTATATTATAAGGCATTTTCAATGATACACTGCATATTACGTTGTATTATAAGGCATTTTCAATGATAGACTGCATATTACATTAT
>CAKAJI010000331.1:0-45012 GCA_916610255.1 Lasioglossum lativentre
TTATAATGTAATGTAATAAGCAGTGTATCATTGAAAACATCTTGTAATGTAACGTAATATGCAGAGTATCATTCAAAATACCTTATAATATAACGTAATATGCAGAGTATCATTCAAAATACCTTATAATATAACGTAATATGCAGAGTATCATTGAAAATACCTTATAATATAACGTGATATGCAGTATATCATTGAAAATACCTTATAATGTAACGTAATAAGCAATGTATCATTGAAAATACCTTATAATATAACGTAATATGCAGTGTATCATTGAAAATACCTTATAATATATGGTAATTTGTTGTGTATCATTGAAAATACCTTATAATATAATGTAATATTTGCAGTCTATCATTGAAAATACCTTATAATATAACGTGATATGCAGTATATCATTGAAAATACCTTATAATGTAATGTAATAAGCAGTGTATCATTGAAAATATCTTGTAATGTAACGTAATATGCAGAGTATTATTGAAAATGCCTTATAATATAACGTAATATGCAGTGTATCATTGAAAATACCTTATAATGTAACGTAATATGCAGTGTTTCATTGAAAATACATTATAATGTAATGTAATATGCAGTCTATCATTGAAAATATCTTATAATATAATGTAATATGCAGTGTATCATTGACAATACCTTATAATGTAACGTGATATGCAGTCTATCATTGGAAATACCTTATAATACAACGTAATATGCAGTGTATCATTGAAAATGCCTTATAATATAACGTAATATGCAGTGTATCATTGAAAATACCTTATAATATAATGTAATATTTGCAGTCTATCATTGAAACTACCTTATAATATAACGTAATATGCAGTGTATCATTGAAAATACCTTATAATGTAACGTAATATGCAGTGTATCATTGAAAATGTCTTGTAATGTAACGTAATATGCAGAGTATCATTCAAAATACTTATGATATAACGTAATATGCAGAGTATCATTGAAAATACCTTATAATATAACGTGATATGCAGTATATCATTGAAAATACCTTATAATGTAACGTAATAAGCAGTGTATCATTGAAAATACCTTATAATATAACGTAATATGCAGTGTATCATTGAAAATACCTTATAATATATCGTAATTTGTTGTGTATCATTGAAAATACCTTATAATATAACGTAATATGCAGTGTATCATTGAAAATACCTTATAATGTAATGTAATAAGCAGTGTATCATTGAAAATATCTTGTAATGTAACGTAATATGCTGAGTATTATTGAAAATGCCTTATAATATAACGTAATATGCAGTGTATCATTGAAAATACCTTATAATGTAACGTAATATGCAGTGTTTCATTGAAAATACATTATAATGTAATGTAATATGCAGTCTATCATTGAAAATATCTTATAATATAATGTAATATGCAGTGCATCATTGACAATACCTTATAATGTAAGGTGATATGCAGTCTATCATTGGAAATACCTTATAATACAACGTAATATGCAGTGTATCATTGAAAATGCCTTATAATATAACGTAATATGCAGTGTATCATTGAAAATACCTTATAATATAATGTAATATTTGCAGTCTATCATTGAAACTACCTTATAATATAACGTAATATGCAGTGTATCATTGAAAATACCTTATAATGTAACGTAATATGCAGTGTATCATTGAAAATGTCTTGTAATGTAACGTAATATGCAGAGTATCATTCAAAATACCTTATGATATAACGTAATATGCAGAGTATCATTGAAAATACCTTATAATATAACGTGATATGCAGTATATCATTGAAAATACCTTATAATGTAACGTAATAAGCAGTGTATCATTGAAAATACCTTATAATATAACGTAATATGCAGTGTATCATTGAAAATACCTTATAATATATCGTAATTTGTTGTGTATCATTGAAAATACCTTATAATATAACGTAATATGCAGTGTATCATTGAAAATACCTCATAATGTAATGTAATAAGCAGTGTATCATTGAAAATATCTTGTAATGTAACGTAATATGCAGAGTATTATTGAAAATGCCTTATAATATAACGTAATATGCAGTGTATCATTGAAAATGTCTTGTAATGTAACGTAATATGCAGAGTATCATTCAAAATACCTTATAATATAACGTAATATGCAGAGTATCATTGAAAATACCTTATAATATAACGTGATATGCAGTATATCATTGAAAATACCTTATAATGTAATGTAATAAGCAGTGTATCATTGAAAATATCATATAATATATTGTAATATGCAGTCTATCATTCAAAATATCTTATAATATAACGTGATATGCAGTGTATCATTGAAAATACCTTATAATATTTGGTAATTCGTTGTGTATCATTGAAAATACCTTATAATATAACGTAATATGCAGTGTATCATTGAAAATACCTTATAATATAACGTAATATGCAGTATATCATTGAAAATACCTTATAATATAACGTAATATACAGTGTATCATTGAAAATACCTTATAATATAACGTAATATGCAGTGTATCATTGAAAATACCTTATAATATAATGTAATATTTGCAGTCTACCATTGAAAATACCTTATAATATAACGTAATATGCAGTGTATCATTGAAAATACCTTATAATATAATGTAATATTTGCAGTCTATCATTGAAACTACCTTATAATATAACGTAATATGCAGTGTATCATTGAAAATACCTTATAATGTAACGTAATATGCAGTGTATCATTGAAAATGTCTTGTAATGTAACGTAATATGCAGAGTATCATTCAAAATACCTTATGATATAACGTAATATGCAGAGTATCATTGAAAATACCTTATAATATAACGTGATATGCAGTATATCATTGAAAATACCTTATAATGTAACGTAATAAGCAGTGTATCATTGAAAATACCTTATAATGTAACGTAATATGCAGTGTTTCATTGAAAATACATTATAATGTAATGTAATATGCAGTCTATCATTGAAAATATCTTATAATATAATGTAATATGCAGTGTATCATTGACAATACCTTATAATGTAAGGTGATATGCAGTCTATCATTGGAAATACCTTATAATACAACGTAATATGCAGTGTATCATTGAAAATGCCTTATAATATAACGTAATATGCAGTGTATCATTGAAAATACCTTATAATATAATGTAATATTTTCAGTCTATCATTGAAACTACCTTATAATATAACGTAATATGCAGTGTATCATTGAAAATACCTTATAATGTAACGTAATATGCAGTGTATCATTGAAAATGTCTTGTAATGTAACGTAATATGCAGAGTATCATTCAAAATACCTTATGATATAACGTAATATGCAGAGTATCATTGAAAATACCTTATAATATAACGTGATATGCAGTATATCATTGAAAATACCTTATAATGTAACGTAATAAGCAGTGTATCATTGAAAATACCTTATAATATAACGTAATATGCAGTGTATCATTGAAAATACCTTATAATATATCGTAATTTGTTGTGTATCATTGAAAATACCTTATAATATAACGTAATATGCAGTGTATCATTGAAAATACCTTATAATGTAACGTAATATGCAGTGTATCATTGAAAATGTCTTGTAATGTAACGTAATATGCAGAGTATCATTCAAAATACCTTATAATATAACGTAATATGCAGAGTATCATTGAAAATACCTTATAATATAACGTGATATGCAGTATATCATTGAAAATACCTTATAATGTAATGTAATAAGCAGTGTATCATTGAAAATATCATATAATATATTGTAATATTCAGTCTATCATTCAAAATATCTTATAATATAACGTGATATGCAGTGTATCATTGAAAATACCATATAATATTTGGTAATTCGTTGTGTATCATTGAAAATACCTTATAATATAACGTAATATGCAGTGTATCATTGAAAATACCTTATAATATAACGTAATATGCAGTATATCATTGAAAATACCTTATAATATAACGTAATATGCAGTGTATCATTGAAAATACCTTATAATATAACGTAATATGCAGTGTATCATTGAAAATACCTTATAATATAATGTAATATTTGCAGTCTACCATTGAAAATACCTTATAATATAACGTAATATGCAGTGTATCATTGAAAATACCTTATAATGTAACGTAATAAGCAGTGTATCATTCAAAATGTCTTGTAATGTAACGTAATATGCAGAGTATCATTCAAAATACCTTATAATATAACGTAATATGCAGTGGATCATTGAAAATACCCTATAATATAATGTAATATGCAGTGTATCGTTGAAAATACCTTATAATATAATGTAATATTTGCAGTCTATCATTGAAAATGCCTTATAATATAACGTAATATGCAGTATATCATTGAAAATACCTTATAATATAACGTAATATGCAGTGTATCATTGAAAAATACCTTATAATATAACGTAATATGGAGTGTATCATTGAAAATACCTTATAATATAACGTGATATGCAGTCTATCATTGAAAATATCTTATAATATAACGTGATATGCAGTCTATCATTGAAAATACCTTATAGTATAACGTAATATGCAGTGTATCATTGAAAATACCTTATAATATAATGTAATATTTGCAGTCTACCATTGAAAATACGTGATAATATAACGTAATATGCAGTCTATCATTGAAAATGCCTTATAATACAACGTAATATGCAGTGTATCATTGAAAATGCCTTATAATATAACGTAATATGCAGTATATCATTGAAAATACCTTATAATGTTACGTAATATACAGTCAATCATTGAAAATACGTGATAATATAACGTAATATGCAGTCTATCATTGAAAATGCCTTATAATATAACGTAATATGCAGTATATCATTGAAAATACCTTATAATATAACGTAATATGCAGTCTATCATTGAAAATGCCTTATAATATAACGTAATATGCAGTATATCATTGAAAATACCTTATAATATAACGTAATATGCAGTGTATCATTGAAAATACCTTATAATATAACGTAATATGCAGTGTATCATTGAAAATACCTTATAATATATGGTAATTTGTTGTGTATCATTGAAAATACCTTATAATATA
Organism: Lasioglossum lativentre; assembly: GCA_916610255.1. Taxonomy (NCBI): domain Eukaryota; kingdom Metazoa; phylum Arthropoda; class Insecta; order Hymenoptera; family Halictidae; genus Lasioglossum; species Lasioglossum lativentre. Next base: position 5,113 of record CAKAJI010000331.1, read on the forward strand.
ACGTAATATGCAGAGTATCATTGAAAAAACCTTATAATATAACGTAATATGCAGTGTATCATTGAAAATACCTTATAATGTAACGTAATAAGCAGTGTATCATTGAAAATATCTTGTAATGTAACGTAATATGCAGAGTATCATTCAAAATACCTTATAATATAACGTAATATGCAGAGTATCATTGAAAATACCATATAATATAACGTGATATGCAGTATATCATTGAAAATACCTTATAATGTAATGTAATAAGCAGTGTATCATTGAAAATATCTTGTAATGTATCGTAATATGCAGAGTATTATTGAAAATGCCTTATAATATAACGTAATATGCAGTGTATCATTGAAAATATCATATAATATATTATAATATGCAGTCTATCATTGAAAATATCTTATAATATAACGTAATATGCAATGTATCATGGAATATACCTTATAATATAACGTAATATGCAGTCTATCATTGAAAATGCCTTATAATATAACGTAATATGCAGTATATCATTGAAAATACCTTATAATATAACGTAATATGCAGTGTATCATTGAAAATACCTTATAATATAACGTAATAAGCAGTGTATCATTGAAAATACCTTATAATGTAACGTAATAAGCAGTGTATCATTGAAAATACCTTATAATATATCGTAATATGCAGTGTATCATTGAAAATACCTTATAATATAACGTAATATGCAGTGTATCATTGAAAATACCTTATAATGTAACGTAATATGCAGTGTATCATTGAAAATACATTATAATGTAATGTAATATGCAGTCTATCATTGAAAATATCTTATAATATAATGTAATATGCAGTGTATCAGTGACAATACCTTATAATGTAACGTAATATGCAGTGTATCATTGAAAATACCTTATAATATAACGTGATATGCAGTCTATCATTGGAAATACCTTATAATACAACGTAATATGCAGTGTATCATTGAAAATGCCTTATAATATAACGTAATATGCAGTATATCATTGAAAATACCTTATAATGTTACGTAATATACAGTGTATCATTGAAAATACCTTATTATGTAACGTAATATGGAGTGTATCATTGAAAATACCTTATAATATAAGCGTAATATGCAGTGTATCATTGAAAATGCCTTATAATATATAGTAATATGCAGAGTATCATTGAAAATGCCTTATAATATAACGTAATATGCAGTATATCATTGAAAATACCTTATAATATAACGTAATATGCAGTGTATCATTGAAAATACCTTATAATATAACGTAATATGCAGTGTATCATTGAAAATACCTTATAATGTAACGTAATAAGCAGTGTATCATTCAAAATGTCTTGTAATGTAACGTAATATGCAGAGTATCATTCAAAATACCTTATAATATAACGTAATATGCAGTGGATCATTGAAAATACCCTATAATATAATGTAATATGCAGTGTATCGTTGAAAATACCTTATAATATAATGTAATATTTGCAGTCTATCATTGAAAATATCTTATAATATAACGTGATATGCAGTCTATCATTGAAAATACCTTATAGTATAACGTAATATGCAGTGTATCATTGAAAATACCTTATAATATAATGTAATATTTGCAGTCTACCATTGAAAATACGTGATAATATAACGTAATATGCAGTCTATCATTGAAAATGCCTTATAATACAACGTAATATGCAGTGTATCATTGAAAATGCCTTATAATATAACGTAATATGCAGTATATCATTGAAAATACCTTATAATGTTACGTAATATACAGTCAATCATTGAAAATACGTGATAATATAACGTAATATGCAGTCTATCATTGAAAATGCCTTATAATATAACGTAATATGCAGTATATCATTGAAAATACCTTATAATATAACGTAATATGCAGTCTATCATTGAAAATGCCTTATAATATAACGTAATATGCAGTATATCATTGAAAATACCTTATAATATAACGTAATATGCAGTGTATCATTGAAAATACCTTATAATATAACGTAATATGCAGTGTATCATTGAAAATACCTTATAATATAACGTGATATGCAGCCTATCATTGAAAATACCTTATAGTATAACGTAATATGCAGTGTATCATTGAAAATACCTTATAATATAATGTAATATTTGCAGTCTACCATTGAAAATACCTTATAATATAACGTAATATGCAGTGTATCATTGAAAATACCTTATAATATAATGTAATATTTGCAGTCTACCATTGAAAATACCTTATAATATAACGTAATATGCAGTGTATCATTGAAAATACCTTATAATGTAACGTAATAAGCAGTGTATCATTGAAAATGTCTTGTAATGTAACGTAATATGCAGAGTATCATTCAAAATACCTTATAATATAACGTAATATGCAGTGGATCATTGAAAATACCCTATAATATAATGTAATATGCAGTGTATCGTTGAAAATACCTTATAATATAATGTAATATTTGCAGTCTATCATTGAAAATGCCTTATAATATAACGTAATATGCAGTATATCATTGAAAATACATTATAATGTAATGTAATATGCAGTCTATCATTGAAAATATCTTATAATATAATGTAATATGCAGTGTATCAGTGACAATACCTTATAATGTAACGTAATATGCAGTGTATCATTGAAAATACCTTATAATATAACGTGATATGCAGTCTATCATTGGAAATACCTTATAATACAACGTAATATGCAGTGTATCATTGAAAATGCCTTATAATATAACGTAATATGCAGTATATCATTGAAAATACCTTATAATGTTACGTAATATACAGTGTATCATTGAAAATACCTTATTATGTAACGTAATATGGAGTGTATCATTGAAAATACCTTATAATATAAGCGTAATATGCAGTGTATCATTGAAAATGCCTTATAATATATAGTAATATGCAGAGTATCATTGAAAATGCCTTATAATATAACGTAATATGCAGTATATCATTGAAAATACCTTATAATATAACGTAATATGCAGTGTATCATTGAAAATACCTTATAATATAACGTAATATGCAGTGTATCATTGAAAATACCTTATAATGTAACGTAATAAGCAGTGTATCATTCAAAATGTCTTGTAATGTAACGTAATATGCAGAGTATCATTCAAAATACCTTATAATATAACGTAATATGCAGTGGATCATTGAAAATACCCTATAATATAATGTAATATGCAGTGTATCGTTGAAAATACCTTATAATATAATGTAATATTTGCAGTCTATCATTGAAAATGGCTTATAATATAACGTAATATGCAGTATATCATTGAAAATACCTTATAATATAACGTAATATGCAGTGTATCATTGAAAATACCTTATAATATAACGTAATATGCAGTGTATCATTGAAAATACCTTATAATATAACGTGATATGCAGTCTATCATTGAAAATATCTTATAATATAACGTAATATGCAGTCTATCATTGAAAATACCTTATAGTATAACGTAATATGCAGTGTATCATTGAAAATACCTTATAATATAATGTAATATTTGCAGTCTACCATTGAAAATACGTGATAATATAACGTAATATGCAGTCTATCATTGAAAATGCCTTATAATACAACGTAATATGCAGTGTATCATTGAAAATGCCTTATAATATAACGTAATATGCAGTATATCATTGAAAATACCTTATAATGTTACGTAATATACAGTCAATCATTGAAAATACGTGATAATATAACGTAATATGCAGTCTATCATTGAAAATGCCTTATAATATAACGTAATATGCAGTATATCATTGAAAATACCTTATAATATAACGTAATATGCAGTGTATCATTGAAAATACCTTATAATATAACGTAATATGCAGTGTATCATTGAAAATACGTTATAATATAACGTGATATGCAGTCTATCATTGAAAATACCTTATAGTATAACGTAATATGCAGTGTATCATTGAAAATACCTTATAATATAATGTAATATTTGCAGTCTACCATTGAAAATACGTGATAATATAACGTAATATGCAGTCTATCATTGAAAATGCCTTATAATACAACGTAATATGCAGTGTATCATTGAAAATGCCTTATAATACAACGTAATATGCAGTGTATCATTGAAAATGCCTTATAATATAACGTAATATGCAGTATATCATTGAAAATACCTTATAATGTTACGTAATATACAGTCAATCATTGAAAATACGTGATAATATAAAGTAATATGCAGTCTATCATTGAAAATGCCTTATAATATAACGTAATATGCAGTATATCATTGAAAATACCTTATAATATAACGTAATATGCAGTCTATCATTGAAAATGCCTTATAATAAAACGTAATATGCAGTATATCATTGAAAATACCTTATAATATAACGTAATATGCAGTGTATCATTGAAAATACCTTATAATATAACGTAATATGCAGTGTATCATTGAAAATACCTTATAATATAACGTGATATGGAGTCTATCATTGAAAATACCTTATAATATAACGTGATATGCAGTCTATCATTGAAAATACCTTATAGTATAACGTAATATGCAGTGTATCATTGAAAATACCTTATAATATAATGTAATATTTGCAGTCTACCATTGAAAATACATGATAATATAACGTAATATACAGTCAATCATTGAAAATACGTGATAATATAACGTAATATGCAGTCTATCATTGAAAATGCCTTATAATATAACGTAATATGCAGTATATCATTGAAAATACCTTATAATATAACGTAATATGCAGTCTATCATTGAAAATGCCTTATAATATAACGTAATATGCAGTATATCATTGAAAATACCTTATAATATAACGTAATATGCAGTGTATCATTGAAAATACGTTATAATATAACGTGATATGCAGTCTATCATTGAAAATACCTTATAATATAACGTGATATGCAGTCTATCATTGAAAATACCTTATAGTATAACGTAATATGCAGTGTATCATTGAAAATACCTTATAATATAATGTAATATTTGCAGTCTACCATTGAAAATACGTGATAATATAACGTAATATGCAGTCTATCATTGAAAATGCCTTATAATACAACGTAATATGCAGTGTATCATTGAAAATGCCTTATAATACAACGTAATATGCAGTGTATCATTGAAAATGCCTTATAATATAACGTAATATGCAGTATATCATTGAAAATACCTTATAATGTTACGTAATATACAGTCAATCATTGAAAATACGTGATAATATAACGTAATATGCAGTCCATCATTGAAAATGCCTTATAATATAACGTAATATGCAGTATATCATTGAAAATACCTTATAATATAACGTAATATGCAGTCTATCATTGAAAATGCCTTATAATAAAACGTAATATGCAGTATATCATTGAAAATACCTTATAATATAACGTAATATGCAGTGTATCATTGAAAATACCTTATAATATAACGTAATATGCAGTGTATCATTGAAAATACCTTATAATATAACGTGATATGGAGTCTATCATTGAAAATACCTTATAATATAACGTGATATGCAGTCTATCATTGAAAATACCTTATAGTATAACGTAATATGCAGTGTATCATTGAAAATACCTTATAATATAATGTAATATTTGCAGTCTACCATTGAAAATACGTGATAATATAACGTAATATACAGTCAATCATTGAAAATACGTGATAATATAACGTAATATGCAGTGTATCATTGAAAATACCTTATAATATAACGTGATATGGAGTCTATCATTGAAAATACCTTATAATATAACGTGATATGCAGTCTATCATTGAAAATACCTCATAATATAACGTAATATGCACTGTATCATAGAAAATACCTTATAATATAGTGTAATATGCAGTCTATCATTGATAATACCTCATAATATAACGTAATATGCAGAGTATCATTGAAAATACCTTATAATACAACGTGATATGCAGTATATCATTGAAAATACCTTATAATGTAACGTAATATGCAGAGTATCATTGAAAATGCCTTATAATATAACGTAATATGCAGTATATCATTGAAAATACCTTATAATATAACGTAATATGCAGTGTATCATTGAAAATACCTTATAATATAACGTAATATGCAGTGTATCATTGAAAATACCTTATAATATACCGTAATAAGCAGTGTATCATTGAAAATACCTTATAATATAATGTAATATTTGCAGTCTACCATTGAAAATACCTTATAATATAACGTACTATGCAGTGTATCATTGAAAATACCTTATAATATAATGTAATATTTGCAGTCTACCATTGAAAATACGTGATAATATAACGTAATATGCAGTCTATCATTGAAAATGCCTTATAATACAACGTAATATGCAGTGTATCATTGAAAATGCCTTATAATATAACGTAATATGCAGTATATCATTGAAAATACCTTATAATGTTACGTAATATACAGTCAATCATTGAAAATACGTGATAATATAACGTAATATGCAGTCTATCATTGAAAATGCCTTATAATATAACGTAATATGCAGTATATCATTGAAAATACCTTATAATATAACGTAATATGCAGTCTATCATTGAAAATGCCTTATAATATAACGTAATATGCAGTGTATCATTGAAAATGCCTTATAATATTACGTAATAAGCAGTGTATCATTGAAAATACCTTATAATATAATGTAATATTTGCAGTCTACCATTGAAAATACCTTATAATATAACGTAATATGCAGTGTATCATTGAAAATACCTTATAATATAATGTAATATTTGCAGTCTACCATTGAAAATACGTGATAATATAACGTAATATGCAGTCTATCATTGAAAATGCCTTATAATACAACGTAATATGCAGTGTATCATTGAAAATGCCTTATAATATAACGTAATATGCAGTATATCATTGAAAATACCTTATAATGTTACGTAATATACAGTCAATCATTGAAAATACGTGATAATATAACGTAATATGCAGTCTATCATTGAAAATGCCTTATAATATAACGTAATATGCAGTATATCATTGAAAATACCTTATAATATAACGTAATATGCAGTCTATCATTGAAAATGCCTTATAATATAACGTAATATGCAGTATATCATTGAAAATACCTTATAATATAACGTAATATGCAGTCTATCATTGAAAATGCCTTATAATATAACGTAATATGCAGTGTATCATTGAAAATACCTTATAATATAATGTAATATTTGCAGTCTACCATTGAAAATACCTTATAATATAACGTAATATGCAGTGTATCATTGAAAATACCTTATAATGTAACGTAATAAGCAGTGTATCATTCAAAATGTCTTGTAATGTAACGTAATATGCAGAGTATCATTCAAAATACCTTATAATATAACGTAATATGCAGTGGATCATTGAAAATACACTATAATATAATGTAATATGCAGTGTATCGTTGAAAATACCTTATAATATAATGTAATATTTGCAGTCTATCATTGAAAATGCCTTATAATATAACGTAATATGCAGTATATCATTGAAAATACCTTATAATATAACGTAATATGCAGTGTATCATTGAAAATACCTTATAATATAACGTAATATGCAGTGTATCATTGAAAATACCTTACAATATAACGTGATATGCAGTCTATCATTGAAAATATCTTATAATATAACGTGATATGCAGTCTATCATTGAAAATACCTTATAGTATAACGTAATATGCAGTGTATCATTGAAAATACCTTATAATATAATGTAATATTTGCAGTCTACCATTGAAAATACGTGATAATATAACGTAATATGCAGTCTATCATTGAAAATGCCTTATAATACAACGTAATATGCAGTGTATCATTGAAAATGCCTTATAATATAACGTAATATGCAGTATATCATTGAAAATACCTTATAATGTTACGTAATATACAGTCAATCATTGAAAATACGTGATAATATAACGTAATATGCAGTCTATCATTGAAAATGCCTTATAATATAACGTAATATGCAGTATATCATTGAAAATACCTTATAATATAACGTAATATGCAGTCTATCATTGAAAATGCCTTATAATATAACGTAATATGCAGTGTATCATTGAAAATACCTTATAATATAATGTAATATTTGCAGTCTACCATTGAAAATACCTTATAATATAACGTAATATGCAGTGTATCATTGAAAATACCTTATAATGTAACGTAATAAGCAGTGGATCATTGAAAATACCCTATAATATAATGTAATATGCAGTGTATCGTTGAAAATACCTTATAATATAATGTAATATTTGCAGTCTATCATTGAAAATGCCTTATAATATAACGTAATATGCAGTATATCATTGAAAATACCTTATAATATAACGTAATATGCAGTGTATCATTGAAAATACCTTATAATATACCGTAATAAGCAGTGTATCATTGAAAATACCTTATAATATAATGTAATATTTGCAGTCTACCATTGAAAATACCTTATAATATAACGTAATATGCAGTGTATCATTGAAAATACCTTATAATATAATGTAATATTTGCAGTCTACCATTGAAAATACGTGATAATATAACGTAATATGCAGTCTATCATTGAAAATACCTTATAATATAACGTAATATGCAGTGTATCATTGAAAATACCTTATAATATAATGTAATATTTGCAGTCTACCATTGAAAATACGTGATAATATAACGTAATATACAGTCAATCATTGAAAATACGTGATAATATAACGTAATATGCAGTCTATCATTGAAAATGCCTTATAATATAACGTAATATGCAGTATATCATTGAAAATACCTTATAATATAACGTAATATGCAGTCTATCATTGAAAATGCCTTATAATATAACGTAATATGCAGTATATCATTGAAAATACCTTATAATATAACGTAATATGCAGTATATCATTGAAAATACCTTATAATATAACGTAATATGCAGTGTATCATTGAAAATACCTTATAATATAACGTGATATGCAGCCTATCATTGAAAATACCTTATAGTATAACGTAATATGCAGTGTATCATTGAAAATACCTTATAATATAATGTAATATTTGCAGTCTACCATTGAAAATACCTTATAATATAACGTAATATGCAGTGTATCATTGAAAATACCTTATAATATAATGTAATATTTGCAGTCTACCATTGAAAATACCTTATAATATAACGTAATATGCAGTGTATCATTGAAAATACCTTATAATGTAACGTAATAAGCAGTGGATCATTGAAAATACCCTATAATATAATGTAATATGCAGTGTATCATTGAAAATACCTTATAATATAATGTAATATTTGCAGTCTATCATTGAAAATACCTTATAATATAACGTAATATGCAGTATATCATTGAAAATACCTTATAATATAACGTAATATGCAGTGTATCATTGAAAATACCTTATAATATACCGTAATAAGCAGTGTATCATTGAAAATACCTTATAATATAATGTAATATTTGCAGTCTACCATTGAAAATACCTTATAATATAACGTAATATGCAGTGTATCATTGAAAATACCTTATAATATAATGTAATATTTGCAGTCTACCATTGAAAATACGTGATAATATAACGTAATATGCAGTCTATCATTGAAAATACCTTATAATATAACGTAATATGCAGTGTATCATTGAAAATACCTTATAATATAATGTAATATTTGCAGTCTACCATTGAAAATACGTGATAATATAACGTAATATACAGTCAATCATTGAAAATACGTGATAATATAACGTAATATGCAGTCTATCATTGAAAATGCCTTATAATATAACGTAATATGCAGTATATCATTGAAAATACCTTATAATATAACGTAATATGCAGTCTATCATTGAAAATGCCTTATAATATAACGTAATATGCAGTATATCATTGAAAATACCTTATAATATAACGTAATATGCAGTGTATCATTGAAAATACCTTATAATATAACGTAATATGCAGTGTATCATTGAAAATACCTTATAATGTAACGTGATATGCAGCCTATCATTGAAAATACCTTATAGTATAACGTAATATGCAGTGTATCATTGAAAATACCTTATAATATAATGTAATATTTGCAGTCTACCATTGAAAATACCTTATAATATAACGTAATATGCAGTGTATCATTGAAAATACCTTATAATATAATGTAATATTTGCAGTCTACCATTGAAAATACCTTATAATATAACGTAATATGCAGTCTATCATTGAAAATACCTTATAATGTAACGTAATAAGCAGTGGATCATTGAAAATACCCTATAATATAATGTAATATGCAGTGTATCGTTGAAAATACCTTATAATATAATGTAATATTTGCAGTCTATCATTGAAAATGCCTTATAATATAACGTAATATGCAGTATATCATTGAAAATACCTTATAATATAACGTAATATGCAGTGTATCATTGAAAATACCTTATAATATACCGTAATAAGCAGTGTATCATTGAAAATACCTTATAATATAATGTAATATTTGCAGTCTACCATTGAAAATACCTTATAATATAACGTACTATGCAGTGTATCATTGAAAATACCTTATAATATAATGTAATATTTGCAGTCTACCATTGAAAATACGTGATAATATAACGTAATATGCAGTCTATCATTGAAAATGCCTTATAATACAACGTAATATGCAGTGTATCATTGAAAATGCCTTATAATATAACGTAATATGCAGTATATCATTGAAAATACCTTATAATGTTACGTAATATACAGTCAATCATTGAAAATACGTGATAATATAACGTAATATGCAGTGTATCATTGAAAATGCCTTATAATATAACGTAATATGCAGTATATCATTGAAAATACCTTATAATATAACGTAATATGCAGTCTATCATTGAAAATGCCTTATAATATAACGTAATATGCAGTGTATCATTGAAAATGCCTTATAATATTACGTAATATGCAGTGTATCATTGAAAATACCTTATAATATAATGTAATATTTGCAGTCTACCATTGAAAATACCTTATAATATAACGTAATATGCAGTGTATCATTGAAAATACCTTATAATATAATGTAATATTTGCAGTCTACCATTGAAAATACGTGATAATATAACGTAATATGCAGTCTATCATTGAAAATGCCTTATAATACAACGTAATATGCAGTGTATCATTGAAAATGCCTTATAATATAACGTAATATGCAGTATATCATTGAAAATACCTTATAATGTTACGTAATATACAGTCAATCATTGAAAATACGTGATAATATAACGTAATATGCAGTCTATCATTGAAAATGCCTTATAATATAACGTAATATGCAGTATATCATTGAAAATACCTTATAATATAACGTAATATGCAGTCTATCATTGAAAATGCCTTATAATATAACGTAATATGCAGTATATCATTGAAAATACCTTATAATATAACGTAATATGCAGTCTATCATTGAAAATGCCTTATAATATAACGTAATATGCAGTGTATCATTGAAAATACCTTATAATATAATGTAATATTTGCAGTCTACCATTGAAAATACCTTATAATATAACGTAATATGCAGTGTATCATTGAAAATACCTTATAATGTAACGTAATAAGCAGTGTATCATTCAAAATGTCTTGTAATGTAACGTAATATGCAGAGTATCATTCAAAATACCTTATAATATAACGTAATATGCAGTGGATCATTGAAAATACCCTATAATATAATGTAATATGCAGTGTATCGTTGAAAATACCTTATAATATAATGTAATATTTGCAGTCTATCATTGAAAATGCCTTATAATATAACGTAATATGCAGTATATCATTGAAAATACCTTATAATATAACGTAATATGCAGTGTATCATTGAAAATACCTTATAATATAACGTAATATGCAGTGTATCATTGAAAATACCTTATAATATAACGTGATATGCAGTCTATCATTGAAAATATCTTATAATATAACGTGATATGCAGTCTATCATTGAAAATACCTTATAGTATAACGTAATATGCAGTGTATCATTGAAAATACCTTATAATATAATGTAATATTTGCAGTCTACCATTGAAAATACGTGATAATATAACGTAATATGCAGTCTATCATTGAAAATGCCTTATAATACAACGTAATATGCAGTGTATCATTGAAAATGCCTTATAATATAACGTAATATGCAGTATATCATTGAAAATACCTTATAATGTTACGTAATATACAGTCAATCATTGAAAATACGTGATAATATAACGTAATATGCAGTCTATCATTGAAAATGCCTTATAATATAACGTAATATGCAGTATATCATTGAAAATACCTTATAATATAACGTAATATGCAGAGTATCATTGAAAATACCTTATAATATAACGTGATATGCAGTCTATCATTGAAAATACCTTATAGTATAACGTAATATGCAGTGTATCATTGAAAATACCTTATAATATAATGTAATATTTGCAGTCTACCATTGAAAATACGTGATAATATAACGTAATATACAGTCAATCATTGAAAATACGTGATAATATAACGTAATATGCAGTCTATCATTGAAAATGCCTTATAATATAACGTAATATGCAGTATATCATTGAAAATACCTTATAATATAACGTAATATGCAGTCTATCATTGAAAATGCCTTATAATATAACGTAATATGCAGTATATCATTGAAAATACCTTATAATATAACGTAATATGCAGTGTATCATTGAAAATACCTTATAATATAACGTAATATGCAGTGTATCATTGAAAATACCTTATAATATAACGTGATATGCAGCCTATCATTGAAAATACCTTATAGTATAACGTAATATGCAGTGTATCATTGAAAATACCTTATAATATAATGTAATATTTGCAGTCTACCATTGAAAATACCTTATAATATAACGTAATATGCAGTGTATCATTGAAAATACCTTATAATATAATGTAATATTTGCAGTCTACCATTGAAAATACCTTATAATATAACGTAATATGCAGTGTATCATTGAAAATACCTTATAATGTAACGTAATAAGCAGTGGATCATTGAAAATACCCTATAATATAATGTAATATGCAGTGTATCGTTGAAAATACCTTATAATACAATGTAATATTTGCAGTCTATCATTGAAAATGCCTTATAATATAACGTAATATGCAGTATATCATTGAAAATACCTTATAATATAACGTAATATGCAGTGTATCATTGAAAATACCTTATAATATACCGTAATAAGCAGTGTATCATTGAAAATACCTTATAATATAATGTAATATTTGCAGTCTACCATTGAAAATACCTTATAATATAACGTAATATGCAGTGTATCATTGAAAATACCTTATAATATAATGTAATATTTGCAGTCTACCATTGAAAATACGTGATAATATAACGTAATATGCAGTCTATCATTGAAAATACCTTATAGTATAACGTAATATGCAGTGTATCATTGAAAATACCTTATAATATAATGTAATATTTGCAGTCTACCATTGAAAATACGTGATAATATAACGTAATATACAGTCAATCATTGAAAATACGTGATAATATAACGTAATATGCAGTCTATCATTGAAAATACCTTATAATATAACGTAATATGCAGTATATCATTGAAAATACCTTATAATATAACGTAATATGCAGTCTATCATTGAAAATGCCTTATAATATAACGTAATATGCAGTATATCATTGAAAATACCTTATAATATAACGTAATATGCAGTGTATCATTGAAAATACCTTATAATATAACGTAATATGCAGTGTATCATTGAAAATACCTTATAATATAACGTGATATGCAGCCTATCATTGAAAATACCTTATAGTATAACGTAATATGCAGTGTATCATTGAAAATACCTTATAATATAATGTAATATGCAGTATATCATTGAAAATACCTTATAATATAACGTAATATGCAGTGTATCATTGAAAATACCTTATAATATAATGTAATATTTGCAGTCTACCATTGAAAATACCTTATAATATAACGTAATATGCAGTGTATCATTGAAAATACCTTATAATGTAACGTAATAAGCAGTGGATCATTGAAAATACCCTATAATATAATGTAATATGCAGTGTATCGTTGAAAATACCTTATAATATAATGTAATATTTGCAGTCTATCATTGAAAATGCCTTATAATATAACGTAATATGCAGTATATCATTGAAAATACCTTATAATATAACGTAATATGCAGTGTATCATTGAAAATACCTTATAATATACCGTAATAAGCAGTGTATCATTGAAAATACCTTATAATATAATGTAATATTTGCAGTCTACCATTGAAAATACCTTATAATATAACGTACTATGCAGTGTATCATTGAAAATACCTTATAATATAATGTAATATTTGCAGTCTACCATTGAAAATACGTGATAATATAACGTAATATGCAGTCTATCATTGAAAATGCCTTATAATACAACGTAATATGCAGTGTATCATTGAAAATGCCTTATAATATAACGTAATATGCAGTATATCATTGAAAATACCTTATAATGTTACGTAATATACAGTCAATCATTGAAAATACGTGATAATATAACGTAATATGCAGTCTATCATTGAAAATTCCTTATAATATAACGTAATATGCAGTATATCATTGAAAATACCTTATAATATAACGTAATATGCAGTCTATCATTGAAAATGACTTATAATATAACGTAATATGCAGTGTATCATTGAAAATGCCTTATAATATTACGTAATAAGCAGTGTATCATTGAAAATACCTTATAATATAATGTAATATTTGCAGTCTACCATTGAAAATACCTTATAATATAACGTAATATGCAGTGTATCATTGAAAATACCTTATAATATAATGTAATATTTGCAGTCTACCATTGAAAATACGTGATAATATAACGTAATATGCAGTCTATCATTGAAAATGCCTTATAATACAACGTAATATGCAGTGTATCATTGAAAATGCCTTATAATATAACGTAATATGCAGTATATCATTGAAAATACCTTATAATGTTACGTAATATACAGTCAATCATTGAAAATACGTGATAATATAACGTAATATGCAGTCTATCATTGAAAATGCCTTATAATATAACGTAATATGCAGTGTATCATTGAAAATACCTTATAATATAATGTAATATTTGCAGTCTACCATTGAAAATACCTTATAATATAACGTAATATGCAGTGTATCATTGAAAATACCTTATAATGTAACGTAATAAGCAGTGTATCATTCAAAATGTCTTGTAATGTAACGTAATATGCAGAGTATCATTCAAAATACCTTATAATATAACGTAATATGCAGTGGATCATTGAAAATACCCTATAATATAATGTAATATGCAGTGTATCGTTGAAAATACCTTATAATATAATGTAATATTTGCAGTCTATCATTGAAAATGCCTTATAATATAACGTAATATGCAGTATATCATTGAAAATACCTTATAATATAACGTAATATGCAGTGTATCATTGAAAATACCTTATAATATAACGTAATATGCAGTGTATCATTGAAAATACCTTATAATATAACGTGATATGCAGTCTATCATTGAAAATATCTTATAATATAACGTGATATGCAGTCTATCATTGAAAATACCTTATAGTATAACGTAATATGCAGTGTATCATTGAAAATACCTTATAATATAATGTAATATTTGCAGTCTACCATTGAAAATACGTGATAATATAACGTAATATGCAGTCTATCATTGAAAATGCCTTATAATACAACGTAATATGCAGTGTATCATTGAAAATGCCTTATAATATAACGTAATATGCAGTATATCATTGAAAATACCTTATAATGTTACGTAATATACAGTCAATCATTGAAAATACGTGATAATATAACGTAATATGCAGTCTATCATTGAAAATGCCTTATAATATAACGTAATATGCAGTATATCATTGAAAATACCTTATAATATAACGTAATATGCAGTCTATCATTGAAAATGCCTTATAATATAACGTAATATGCAGTATATCATTGAAAATACCTTATAATATAACGTAATATGCAGTGTATCATTGAAAATACCTTATAATATAACGTAATATGCAGTGTATCATTGAAAATACCTTATAATATAACGTGATATGCAGCCTATCATTGAAAATACCTTATAGTATAACGTAATATGCAGTGTATCATTGAAAATACCTTATGATATAATGTAATATTTGCAGTCTACCATTGAAAATACCTTATAATATAACGTAATATGCAGTGTATCATTGAAAATACCTTATAACATAATGTAATATTTGCAGTCTACCATTGAAAATACCTTATAATATAACGTAATATGCAGTGTATCATTGAAAATACCTTATAATGTAACGTAATAAGCAGTGTATCATTCAAAATGTCTTGTAATGTAACGTAATATGCAGAGTATCATTCAAAATACCTTATAATATAACGTAATATGCAGTGGATCATTGAAAATACCCTATAATATAATGTAATATGCAGTGTATCGTTGAAAATACCTTATAATATAATGTAATATTTGCAGTCTATCATTGAAAATGCCTTATAATATAACGTAATATGCAGTATATCATTGAAAATACCTTATAATATAACGTAATATGCAGTGTATCATTGAAAATACCTTATAATATAACGTAATATGCAGTGTATCATTGAAAATACCTTATAATATAACGTGATATGCAGTCTATCATTGAAAATACCTTATAATATAACGTGATATGCAGTCTATCATTGAAAATACCTTATAATACAACGTAATATGCAGTGTATCATTGAAAATGCCTTATAATATAACGTAATATGCAGTATATCATTGAAAATGTCTTGTAATGTAACGTAATATGCAGAGTATCATTGAAAATACCTTATAATATAACGTAATATGCAGAGTATCATTGAAAATACCTTATAATATAACGTGGTATGCAGTCTATCATTGAAAATACCTTATAGTATAACGTAATATGCAGTGTATCATTGAAAATACCTTATAATATAATGTAATATTTGCAGTCTACCATTGAAAATACGTGATAATATAACGTAATATACAGTCAATCATTGAAAATACGTGATAATATAACGTAATATGCAGTCTATCATTGAAAATGCCTTATAATATAACGTAATATGCAGTATATCATTGAAAATACCTTATAATATAACGTAATATGCAGTCTATCATTGAAAATGCCTTATAATATAACGTAATATGCAGTATATCATTGAAAATACCTTATAATATAACGTAATATGCAGTGTATCATTGAAAATACCTTATAATATAACGTAATATGCAGTGTATCATTGAAAATACCTTATAATATAACGTGATATGCAGCCTATCATTGAAAATACCTTATAGTATAACGTAATATGCAGTGTATCATTGAAAATACCTTATAATATAATGTAATATTTGCAGTCTACCATTGAAAATACCTTATAATATAACGTAATATGCAGTGTATCATTGAAAATACCTTATAATATAATGTAATATTTGCAGTCTACCATTGAAAATACCTTATAATATAACGTAATATGCAGTGTATCATTGAAAATACCTTATAATGTAACGTAATAAGCAGTGGATCATTGAAAATACCCTATAATATAATGTAATATGCAGTGTATCGTTGAAAATACCTTATAATATAATGTAATATTTGCAGTCTATCATTGAAAATGCCTTATAATATAACGTAATATGCAGTATATCATTGAAAATACCTTATAATATAACGTAATATGCAGTGTATCATTGAAAATACCTTATAATATACCGTAATAAGCAGTGTATCATTGAAAATACCTTATAATATAATGTAATATTTGCAGTCTACCATTGAAAATACCTTATAATATAACGTAATATGCAGTGTATCATTGAAAATACCTTATAATATAATGTAATATTTGCAGTCTACCATTGAAAATACGTGATAATATAACGTAATATGCAGTCTATCATTGAAAATGCCTTATAATACAACGTAATATGCAGTGTATCATTGAAAATGCCTTATAATATAACGTGATATGGAGTCTATCATTGAAAATACCTTATAATATAACGTGATATGCAGTCTATCATTGAAAATACCTTATAGTATAACGTAATATGCAGTGTATCATTGAAAATACCTTATAATATAATGTAATATTTGCAGTCTACCATTGAAAATACGTGATAATATAACGTAATATACAGTCAATCATTGAAAATACGTGATAATATAACGTAATATGCAGTCTATCATTGAAAATGCCTTATAATATAACGTAATATGCAGTATATCATTGAAAATACCTTATAATATAACGTAATATGCAGTCTATCATTGAAAATGCCTTATAATATAACGTAATATGCAGTATATCATTGAAAATACCTTATAATATAACGTAATATGCAGTGTATCATTGAAAATACCTTATAATATAACGTAATATGCAGTGTATCATTGAAAATACCTTATAATATAACGTGATATGCAGCCTATCATTGAAAATACCTTATAGTATAACGTAATATGCAGTGTATCATTGAAAATACCTTATAATATAATGTAATATTTGCAGTCTACCATTGAAAATACCTTATAATATAACGTAATATGCAGTGTATCATTGAAAATACCTTATAATATAATGTAATATTTGCAGTCTACCATTGAAAATACCTTATAATATAACGTAATATGCAGTGTATCATTGAAAATACCTTATAATGTAACGTAATAAGCAGTGGATCATTGAAAATACCCTATAATATAATGTAATATGCAGTGTATCGTTGAAAATACCTTATAATATAATGTAATATTTGCAGTCTATCATTGAAAATGCCTTATAATATAACGTAATATGCAGTATATCATTGAAAATACCTTATAATATAACGTAATATGCAGTGTATCATTGAAAATACCTTATAATATAACGTAATATGCAGTGTATCATTGAAAATACCTTATAATATAACGTGATATGCAGCCTATCATTGAAAATACCTTATAGTATAACGTAATATGCAGTGTATCATTGAAAATACCTTATAATATAATGTAATATTTGCAGTCTACCATTGAAAATACCTTATAATATAACGTAATATGCAGTGTATCATTGAAAATACCTTATAATATAATGTAATATTTGCAGTCTACCATTGAAAATACCTTATAATATAACGTAATATGCAGTGTATCATTGAAAATACCTTATAATGTAACGTAATAAGCAGTGGATCATTGAAAATACCCTATAATATAATGTAATATGCAGTGTATCGTTGAAAATACCTTATAATATAATGTAATATTTGCAGTCTATCATTGAAAATGCCTTATAATATAACGTAATATGCAGTATATCATTGAAAATACCTTATAATATAACGTAATATGCAGTGTATCATTGAAAATACCTTATAATATACCGTAATAAGCAGTGTATCATTGAAAATACCTTATAATATAATGTAATATTTGCAGTCTACCATTGAAAATACCTTATAATATAACGTACTATGCAGTGTATCATTGAAAATACCTTATAATATAATGTAATATTTGCAGTCTACCATTGAAAATACGTGATAATATAACGTAATATGCAGTCTATCATTGAAAATGCCTTATAATACAACGTAATATGCAGTGTATCATTGAAAATGCCTTATAATATAACGTAATATGCAGTATATCATTGAAAATACCTTATAATGTTACGTAATATACAGTCAATCATTGAAAATACGTGATAATATAACGTAATATGCAGTCTATCATTGAAAATGCCTTATAATATAACGTAATATGCAGTATATCATTGAAAATACCTTATAATATAACGTAATATGCAGTCTATCATTGAAAATGCCTTATAATATAACGTAATATGCAGTGTATCATTGAAAATGCCTTATAATATTACGTAATAAGCAGTGTATCATTGAAAATACCCTATAATATAATGTAATATTTGCAGTCTACCATTGAAAATACCTTATAATATAACGTAATATGCAGTGTATCATTGAAAATACCTTATAATATAATGTAATATTTGCAGTCTACCATTGAAAATACGTGATAATATAACGTAATATGCAGTCTATCATTGAAAATGCCTTATAATACAACGTAATATGCAGTGTATCATTGAAAATGCCTTATAATATAACGTAATATGCAGTATATCATTGAAAATACCTTATAATGTTACGTAATATACAGTCAATCATTGAAAATACGTGATAATATAACGTAATATGCAGTCTATCATTGAAAATGCCTTATAATATAACGTAATATGCAGTATATCATTGAAAATACCTTATAATATAACGTAATATGCAGTCTATCATTGAAAATGCCTTATAATATAACGTAATATGCAGTATATCATTCAAAATACCTTATAATATAACGTAATATGCAGTGGATCATTGAAAATACCCTATAATATAATGTAATATGCAGTGTATCGTTGAAAATACCTTATAATATAATGTAATATTTGCAGTCTATCATTGAAAATGCCTTATAATATAACGTAATATGCAGTATATCATTGAAAATACCTTATAATATAACGTAATATGCAGTGTATCATTGAAAATACCTTATAATATAACGTAATATGCAGTGTATCATTGAAAATACCTTATAATATAACGTGATATGCAGTCTATCATTGAAAATATCTTATAATATAACGTGATATGCAGTCTATCATTGAAAATACCTTATAGTATAACGTAATATGCAGTGTATCATTGAAAATACCTTATAATATAATGTAATATTTGCAGTCTACCATTGAAAATACGTGATAATATAACGTAATATGCAGTCTATCATTGAAAATGCCTTATAATACAACGTAATATGCAGTGTATCATTGAAAATGCCTTATAATATAACGTAATATGCAGTATATCATTGAAAATACCTTATAATGTTACGTAATATACAGTCAATCATTGAAAATACGTGATAATATAACGTAATATGCAGTCTATCATTGAAAATGCCTTATAATATAACGTAATATGCAGTGTATCATTGAAAATACCTTATAATATAACGTGATATGCAGCCTATCATTGAAAATACCTTATAGTATAACGTAATATGCAGTGTATCATTGAAAATACCTTATGATATAATGTAATATTTGCAGTCTACCATTGAAAATACCTTATAATATAACGTAATATGCAGTGTATCATTGAAAATACCTTATAACATAATGTAATATTTGCAGTCTACCATTGAAAATACCTTATAATATAACGTAATATGCAGTGTATCATTGAAAATACCTTATAATGTAACGTGATATGCAGTGTATCATTCAAAATGTCTTGTAATGTAACGTAATATGCAGAGTATCATTCAAAATACCTTATAATATAACGTAATATGCAGTGGATCATTGAAAATACCCTATAATATAATGTAATATGCAGTGTATCGTTGAAAATACCTTATAATATAATGTAATATTTGCAGTCTATCATTGAAAATGCCTTATAATATAACGTAATATGCAGTATATCATTGAAAATACCTTATAATATAACGTAATATGCAGTGTATCATTGAAAATACCTTATAATATAACGTAATATGCAGTGTATCATTGAAAATACCTTATAATATAACGTGATATGCAGTCTATCATTGAAAATACCTTATAATATAACGTGATATGCAGTCTATCATTGAAAATACCTTATAATACAACGTAATATGCAGTGTATCATTGAAAATGCCTTATAATATAACGTAATATGCAGTATATCATTGAAAATACCTTATAATGTTACGTAATATACAGTGTATCATTGAAAATACCTTATTATGTAACGTAATATGGAGTGTATCATTGAAAATACCTTATAATATAAGCGTAATATGCAGTGTATCATTGAAAATGCCTTATAATATAACGTAATATGCAGTGTATCATTGAAAATACCTTATAATATAACGTGATATGCAGTCTATCATTGAAAATACCTTATAATATAACGTGATATGCAGTCTATCATTGAAAATACCTTATAATACAACGTAATATGCAGTGTATCATTGAAAATGCCTTATAATATAACGTAATATGCAGTATATCATTGAAAATACCTTATAATGTTACGTAATATACAGTGTATCATTGAAAATACCTTATTATGTAACGTAATATGGAGTGTATCATTGAAAATACCTTATAATATAAGCGTAATATGCAGTGTATCATTGAAAATGCCTTATAATATATAGTAATATGCAGAGTATCATTGAAAATGCCTTATAATATAACGTAATATGCAGTATATCATTGAAAATACCTTATAATATAACGTAATATGCAGTGTATCATTGAAAATACCTTATAATATAACGTAATATGCAGTGTATCATTGAAAATACCTTATAATGTAACGTAATAAGCAGTGTATCATTCAAAATGTCTTGTAATGTAACGTAATATGCAGAGTATCATTCAAAATACCTTATAATATAACGTAATATGCAGTGGATCATTGAAAATACCCTATAATATAATGTAATATGCAGTGTATCGTTGAAAATACCTTATAATATAATGTAATATTTGCAGTCTATCATTGAAAATGCCTTATAATATAACGTAATATGCAGTATATCATTGAAAATACCTTATAATATAACGTAATATGCAGTGTATCATTGAAAATACCTTATAATATAACGTAATATGCAGTGTATCATTGAAAATACCTTATAATATAACGTGATATGCAGTCTATCATTGAAAATACCTTATAATATAACGTGATATGCAGTCTATCATTGAAAATACCTTATAATACAACGTAATATGCAGTGTATCATTGAAAATGCCTTATAATATAACGTAATATGCAGTATATCATTGAAAATACCTTATAATGTTACGTAATATACAGTGTATCATTGAAAATACCTTATTATGTAACGTAATATGGAGTGTATCATTGAAAATACCTAATAATATAAGCGTAATATGCAGTGTATCATTGAAAATGCCTTATAATATATAGTAATATGCACAGTATCATTGAAAATGCCTTATAATATAACGTAATATGCAGTATATCATTGAAAATACCTTATAATATAACGTAATATGCAGTGTATCATTGAAAATACCTTATAATATAACGTAATATGCAGAGTATCATTGAAAATACCTTATAATATAACGTAATATGCAGTGTATCATTGAAAATACCTTATAATATAATGTAATATTTGCAGTCTACCATTGAAAATACCATATAATATAACGTAATATGCAGTGTATCATTGAAAATACCTTATAATGTAACGTAATAAGCAGTGTATCATTCAAAATGTCTTGTAATGTAACGTAATATGCAGAGTATCATTCAAAATACCTTATAATATAACGTAATATGCAGTGGATCATTGAAAATACCCTATAATATAATGTAATATGCAGTGTATCGTTGAAAATACCTTATAATATAATGTAATATTTGCAGTCTATCATTGAAAATGCCTTATAATATAACGTAATATGCAGTATATCATTGAAAATACCTTATAATATAACGTAATATGCAGTGTATCATTGAAAATACCTTATAATATAACGTAATATGCAGTGTATCATTGAAAATACCTTATAATATAACGTGATATGCAGTCTAGCATTGAAAATACCTTATAATATAACGTCATATGCAGTCTATCATTGAAAATACCTTATAATACAACGTAATATGCAGTGTATCATTGAAAATGCCTTATAATATAACGTAATATGCAGTATATCATTGAAAATACCTTATAATGTTACGTAATATACAGTGTATCATTGAAAATACCTTATTATGTAACGTAATATGGAGTGTATCATTGAAAATACCTTATAATATAAGCGTAATATGCAGTGTATCATTGAAAATGCCTTATAATATGTAGTAATATGCAGAGTATCATTGAAAATGCCTTATAATATAACGTAATATGCAGTATATCATTGAAAATACCTTATAATATAACGTAATATGCAGTGTATCATTGAAAATACCTTATAATATAACGTAATATGCAGAGTATCATTGAAAATACCTTATAATATAACGTAATATGCAGTGTATCATTGAAAATACCTTATAATATAACGTGATATGCAGTGTATCATTGAAAATACCTTATAATATTTGGTAATTCGTTGTGTATCATTGAAAATACCTTATAATATAACGTAATATGCAGTGTATCATTGAAAATACCTTATAATATAACGTAATATGCAGTGTATCATTGAAAATACCTTATAATGTAACGTAATATGCAGTGTATCATTGAAAATACATTATAATGTAATGTAATATGCAGTCTATCATTGAAAATATCTTATAATATAATGTAATATGCAGTGTATCAGTGACAATACCTTATAATGTAACGTAATATGCAGTGTATCATTGAAAATACCTTATAATATAACGTGATATGCAGTCTATCATTGGAAATACCTTATAATACAACGTAATATGCAGTGTATCATTGAAAATGCCTTATAATATAACGTAATATGCAGTATATCATTGAAAATACCTTATAATGTTACGTAATATACAGTGTATCATTGAAAATACCTTATTATGTAACGTAATATGGAGTGTATCATTGAAAATACCTTATAATATAAGCGTAATATGCAGTGTATCATTGAAAATGCCTTATAATATATAGTAATATGCAGAGTATCATTGAAAATGCCTTATAATATAACGTAATATGCAGTATATCATTGAAAATACCTTATAATATAACGTAATATGCAGTGTATCATTGAAAATACCTTATAATATAACGTAATATGCAGTGTATCATTGAAAATACCTTATAATGTAACGTAATAAGCAGTGTATCATTCAAAATGTCTTGTAATGTAACGTAATATGCAGAGTATCATTCAAAATACCTTATAATATAACGTAATATGCAGTGTATCATTGAAAATACCTTATAATATAATGTAATATTTGCAGTCTACCATTGAAAATACCTTATAATATAACGTAATATGCAGTGTATCATTGAAAATACCTTATAATGTAACGTAATAAGCAGTGTATCATTCAAAATGTCTTGTAATGTAACGTAATATGCAGAGTATCATTCAAAATACCTTATAATATAACGTAATATGCAGTGGATCATTGAAAATACCTTATTATGTAACGTAATATGGAGTGTATCATTGAAAATACCTTATAATATAAGCGTAATATGCAGTGTATCATTGAAAATGCCTTATAATATATAGTAATATGCAGAGTATCATTGAAAATGCCTTATAATATAACGTAATATGCAGTATATCATTGAAAATACCTTATAATATAACGTAATATGCAGTGTATCATTGAAAATACCTTATAATATAACGTAATATGCAGTGTATCATTGAAAATACCTTATAATGTAACGTAATAAGCAGTGTATCATTCAAAATGTCTTGTAATGTAACGTAATATGCAGAGTATCATTCAAAATACCTTATAATATAACGTAATATGCAGTGGATCATTGAAAATACCCTATAATATAATGTAATATGCAGTGTATCGTTGAAAATACCTTATAATATAATGTAATATTTGCAGTCTATCATTGAAAATGCCTTATAATATAACGTAATATGCAGTATATCATTGAAAATACCTTATAATATAACGTAATATGCAGTGTATCATTGAAAATACCTTATAATATAACGTAATATGCAGTGTATCATTGAAAATACCTTATAATATAACGTGATATGCAGTCTATCGTTGAAAATATCTTATAATATAACGTGATATGCAGTCTATCATTGAAAATACCTTATAGTATAACGTAATATGCAGTGTATCATTGAAAATACCTTATAATATAATGTAATATTTGCAGTCTACCATTGAAAATACGTGATAATATAACGTAATATGCAGTCTATCATTGAAAATGCCTTATAATACAACGTAATATGCAGTGTATCATTGAAAATGCCTTATAATATAACGTAATATGCAGTATATCATTGAAAATACCTTATAATGTTACGTAATATACAGTCAATCATTGAAAATACGTGATAATATAACGTAATATGCAGTCTATCATTGAAAATGCCTTATAATATAACGTAATATGCAGTATATCATTGAAAATACCTTATAATATAACGTAATATGCAGTCTATCATTGAAAATGCCTTATAATATAACGTAATATGCAGTATATCATTGAAAATACCTTATAATATAACGTAATATGCAGTGTATCATTGAAAATACCTTATAATATAACGTAATATGCAGTGTATCATTGAAAATACCTTATAATATAACGTGATATGCAGCCTATCATTGAAAATACCTTATAGTATAACGTAATATGCAGTGTATCATTGAAAATACCTTATAATATAATGTAATATTTGCAGTCTACCATTGAAAATACCTTATAATATAACGTAATATGCAGTGTATCATTGAAAATACCTTATAATATAATGTAATATTTGCAGTCTACCATTGAAAATACCTTATAATATAACGTAATATGCAGTGTATCATTGAAAATACCTTATAATGTAACGTAATAAGCAGTGTATCATTCAAAATGTCTTGTAATGTAACGTAATATGCAGAGTATCATTCAAAATACCTTATAATATAACGTAATATGCAGTGGATCATTGAAAATACCCTATAATATAATGTAATATGCAGTGTATCGTTGAAAATACCTTATAATATAATGTAATATTTGCAGTCTATCATTGAAAATGCCTTATAATATAACGTAATATGCAGTATATCATTGAAAATACCTTATAATATAACGTAATATGCAGTGTATCATTGAAAATACCTTATAATATAACGTAATATGCAGTGTATCATTGAAAATACGTTATAATATAACGTGATATGCAGTCTATCATTGAAAATACCTTATAATATAACGTGATATGCAGTCTATCATTGAAAATACCTTATAGTATAACGTAATATGCAGTGTATCATTGAAAATACCTTATAATATAATGTAATATTTGCAGTCTACCATTGAAAATACGTGATAATATAACGTAATATGCAGTCTATCATTGAAAATGCCTTATAATACAACGTAATATGCAGTGTATCATTGAAAATGCCTTATAATACAACGTAATATGCAGTGTATCATTGAAAATGCCTTATAATATAACGTAATATGCAGTATATCATTGAAAATACCTTATAATGTTACGTAATATACAGTCAATCATTGAAAATACGTGATAATATAACGTAATATGCAGTCTACCATTGAAAATGCCTTATAATATAACGTAATATGCAGTATATCATTGAAAATACCTTATAATATAACGTAATATGCAGTCTATCATTGAAAATGCCTTATAATATAACGTAATATGCAGTGTATCATTGAAAATACCTTATAATATAACGTGATATGCAGCCTATCATTGAAAATACCTTATAGTATAACGTAATATGCAGTGTATCATTGAAAATACCTTATAATATAATGTAATATTTGCAGTCTACCATTGAAAATACCTTATAATATAACGTAATATGCAGTGTATCATTGAAAATACCTTATAATATAATGTAATATTTGCAGTCTACCATTGAAAATACCTTATAATATAACGTAATATGCAGTGTATCATTGAAAATACCTTATAATGTAACGTAATAAGCAGTGGATCATTGAAAATACCCTATAATATAATGTAATATGCAGTGTATCGTTGAAAATACCTTATAATATAATGTAATATTTGCAGTCTATCATTGAAAATGACTTATAATATAACGTAATATGCAGTATATCATTGAAAATACCTTATAATATAACGTAATATGCAGTGTATCATTGAAAATACCTTATAATATACCGTAATATGCAGTGTATCATTGAAAATACCTTAAATATAACGTGATATGCAGTCTACCATTGAAAATACGTGATAATATAACGTAATATGCAGTCTATCATTGAAAATGCCTTATAATACAACGTAATATGCAGTGTATCATTGAAAATGCCTTATAATATAACGTAATATGCAGTATATCATTGAAAATACCTTATAATATAACGTAATATGCAGTCTATCATTGAAAATGCCTTATAATATAACGTAATATGCAGTGTATCATTGAAAATGCCTTATAATATTACGTAATAAGCAGTGTATCATTGAAAATACCTTATAATATAATGTAATATTTGCAGTCTACCATTGAAAATACCTTATAATATAACGTAATATGCAGTGTATCATTGAAAATACCTTATAATATAATGTAATATTTGCAGTCTACCATTGAAAATACCTTACAATATAACGTAATATGCAGTGTATCATTGAAAATACCTTATAATGTAACGTAATAAGCAGTGTATCATTCAAAATGTCTTGTAATGTAACGTAATATGCAGTGTATCATTGAAAATACCTTATAATGTAACGTAATAAGCAGTGGATCATTGAAAATACCCTATAATATAATGTAATATGCAGTGTATCGTTGAAAATACCTTATAATATAATGTAATATTTGCAGTCTATCATTGAAAATGACTTATAATATAACGTAATATGCAGTATATCATTGAAAATACCTTATAATATAACGTAATATGCAGTGTATCATTGAAAATACCTTATAATATACCGTAATATGCAGTGTATCATTGAAAATACCTTAAATATAACGTGATATGCAGTCTACCATTGAAAATACGTGATAATATAACGTAATATGCAGTCTATCATTGAAAATGCCTTATAATACAACGTAATATGCAGTGTATCATTGAAAATGCCTTATAATATAACGTAATATGCAGTATATCATTGAAAATACCTTATAATGTTACGTAATATACAGTCAATCATTGAAAATACGTGATAATATAACGTAATATGCAGTCTGTCATTGAAAATGCCTTATAATATAACGTAATATGCAGTATATCATTGAAAATACCTTATAATATAACGTAATATGCAGTCTATCATTGAAAATGCCTTATAATATAACGTAATATGCAGTGTATCATTGAAAATGCCTTATAATATTACGTAATAAGCAGTGTATCATTGAAAATACCTTATAATATAATGTAATATTTGCAGTCTACCATTGAAAATACCTTACAATATAACGTAATATGCAGTGTATCATTGAAAATACCTTATAATGTAACGTAATAAGCAGTGTATCATTCAAAATGTCTTGTAATGTAACGTAATATGCAGAGTATCATTCAAAATACCTTATAATATAACGTAATATGCAGTGGATCATTGAAAATACCCTTTAATATAATGTAATATGCAGTGTATCATTGAAAATACCTTATAATGTAACGTAATAAGCAGTATATCATTGAAAATACCTTATAATATAACGTAATATGCAGTGTATCATTGAAAATACCTTATAATATAACGTAATATGCAGTGTATCATTGAAAATACCTTATAATATAACGTGATATGCAGTCTATCATTGAAAATACCTTATAATATAACGTGATATGCAGTCTATCATTGAAAATACCTTATAGTATAACGTAATATGCAGTGTATCATTGAAAATACCTTATAATATAATGTAATATTTGCAGTCTACCATTGAAAATACGTGATAATATAACGTAATATGCAGTCTATCATTGAAAATGCCTTATAATACAACGTAATATGCAGTGTATCATTGAAAATGCCTTATAATATAACGTAATATGCAGTATATCATTGAAAATACCTTATAATGTTACGTAATATACAGTCAATCATTGAAAATACGTGATAATATAACGTAATATGCAGTCTATCATTGAAAATGGCTTATAATATAACGTAATATGCAGTATATCATTGAAAATACCTTATAATATAACGTAATATGCAGTCTATCATTGAAAATGCCTTATAATATAACGTAATATGCAGTATATCATTGAAAATACCTTATAATATAACGTAATATGCAGTGTATCATTGAAAATACCTTATAATATAACGTAATATGCAGTGTATCATTGAAAATACCTTATAATATAACGTGATATGCAGGTCTATCATTGAAAATACCTTATAGTATAACGTAATATGCAGTGTATCATTGAAAATACCTTATAATATAATGTAATATTTGCAGTCTACCATTGAAAATACCTTATAATATAACGTAATATGCAGTGTATCATTGAAAATACCTTATAATATAATGTAATATTTGCAGTCTACCATTGAAAATACCTTATAATATAACGTAATATGCAGTGTATCATTGAAAATACCTTATAATGTAACGTAATAAGCAGTGTATCATTCAAAATGTCTTGTAATGTAACGTAATATGCAGAGTATCATTCAAAATACCTTATAATATAACGTAATATGCAGTGGATCATTGAAAATACCCTATAATATAATGTAATATGCAGTGTATCGTTGAAAATACCTTATAATATAATGTAATATTTGCAGTCTATCATTGAAAATGCCTTATAATATAACGTAATATGCAGTATATCATTGAAGATACCTTATAATATAACGTAATATGCAGTGTATCATTGAAAATACCTTATAATATAACGTAATATGCAGTGTATCATTGAAAATACCTTATAATATAACGTGATATGCAGTCTATCATTGAAAATACCTTATAATATAACGTGATATGCAGTCTATCATTGAAAATACCTTATAGTATAACCTAATATGCAGTGTATCATTGAAAATACCGTATAATATAATGTAATATTTGCAGTCTACCATTGAAAATACGTGATAATATAACGTAATATGCAGTTTATCATTGAAAATGCCTTATAATATAACGTAATATGCAGTATATCATTGAAAATACCTTATAATATAACGTAATATGCAGTCTATCATTGAAAAAGCCTTATAATATAACGTAATATGCAGTATATCATTGAAAATACCTTATAATATAACGTAATATGCAGTCTATCATTGAAAATGCCTTATAATATAACGTAATATGCAGTATATCATTGAAAATACCTTATAATATAACGTAATATGCAGTATATCATTGAAAATACCTTATAATATAACGTAATATGCAGTGTATCATTGAAAATACCTTATAATATAACGTAATATGCAGTGTATCATTGAAAATACCTTATAATATAACGTGGTATGCAGTCTATCATTGAAAATACCTTATAGTATAACGTAATATGCAGTGTATCATTGAAAATACCTTATAATATAATGTAATATTTGCAGTCTACCTTTGAAAATACCTTATAATATAACGTAATATGCAGTGTATCATTGAAAATACCTTATAATGTAACGTAATATGCAGTCTATCATTGAAAATGCCTTATAATACAACGTAATATGCAGTGTATCATTGAAAATGCCTTATAATATAACGTAATATGCAGTATATCATTGAAAATACCTTATAATGTTACGTAATATACAGTCAATCATTGAAAATACGTGATAATATAACGTAATATGCAGTCTATCATTGAAAATGCCTTATAATATAACGTAATATGCAGTATATCATTGAAAATACCTTATAATGTAACGTAATATGCAGTCTATCATTGAAAATGCCTTATAATAAAACGTAATATGCAGTATATCATTGAAAATACCTTATAATATAACGTAATATGCAGTGTATCATTGAACATACCTTATAATATAACGTAATATGCAGTGTATCATGGAAAATACCTTATAATATAACGTGATATGCAGCCTATCATTGAAAATACCTTATAGTATAACGTAATATGCAGTGTATCATTGAAAATACCTTATAATATAATTTAATATTTGCAGTCTACCATTGAAAATACCTTATAATATAACGTAATATGCAGTGTATCATTGAAAATACCTTATAATATAATGTAATATTTGCAGTCTACCATTGAAAATACCTTATAATATAACGTAATATGCAGTGTATCATTGAAAATACCTTATAATGTAACGTAATAAGCAGTGTATCATTCAAAATGTCTTGTAATGTAACGTAATATGCAGAGTATCATTCAAAATACCTTATAATATAACGTAATATGCAGTGGATCATTGAAAATACCCTATAATATAATGTAATATGCAGTGTATCGTTGAAAATACCTTATAATATAATGTAATATTTGCAGTCTACCATTGAAAATACGTGATAATATAACGTAATATGCAGTCTATCATTGAAAATGCCTTATAATACAACGTAATATGCAGTGTATCATTGAAAATGCCTTATAATATAACGTAATATGCAGAGTATCATTGAAAATACCTTATAATATAACGTGATATGCAGTATATCATTGAAAATACCTTATAATGTAACGTAATATGCAGTCAATCATTGAAAATACGTGATAATATAACGTAATATGCAGTCTATCATTGAAAATGCCTTATAATATAACGTAATATGCAGTATATCATTGAAAATTCCTTATAATATAACGTCATATGCAGTCTATCATTGAAAATGCCTTATAATATAACGTAATATGCAGTATATCATTGAAAATACCTTATAATATAACGTAATATGCAGTGTATCATTGAAAATACCTTATAATATAACGTAATATGCAGTGTATCATTGAAAATACCTTATAATATAACGTGATATGCAGTCTATCATTGAAAATGCCTTATAATATAACGTAATATGCAGTATATCTTTGAAAATACCTATAATATAACGTAATATGCAGTCTATCATTGAAAATGCCTTATAATATAACGTAATATGCAGTATATCATTGTAAATACCTTATAATATAACGTAGTATGCAGTGTATCATTGAAAATACCTTATAATATAACGTAATATGCAGTGTATCATTGAAAATACCTTATAATATAACGTAATATGCAGTATATCATTGAAAATACCTTATAATATAACGTAATATGCAGTGTATCATTGAAAATACCTTATAATATAACGTAATATGCAGTGTATCATTGAAAATACCTTATAATATAATGTAATATTTGCAGTCTATCATTGAAAATACCTTATAATATTACGTCATATGCAGTCAATCATTGAAAATACGTGATAATATAACGTAATATGCAGTCTATCATTGAAAATGCCTTATAATATAACTTAATATGCAGTATATCATTGAAAATACGTGATAATATAACGTAATATGCAGTCTATCATTGAAAATGCCTTATAATATAACGTAATATGCAGTATATCTTTGAAAATACCTATAATATAACGTAATATGCAGTCTATCATTGAAAATGCCTTATAATATAACGTAATATGCAGTATAACATTGTAAATACCTTATAATATAACGTAATATGCAGTGTATCATTGAAAATACCTTATAATATAACGTAATATGCAGTGTATCATTGAAAATACCTTATAATATAACGTAATATGCAGTATATCATTGAAAATACCTTATAATATAACGTAATATGCAGTGTATCATTGAAAATACCTTATAATATAACGTAATATGCAGTCTATCATTGAAAATACCTTATAATATTACGTAATATGCAGTCAATCATTGAAAATACGTGATAATATAACGTAATATGCAGTCTATCATTGAAAATGCCTTATAATATAACGTAGTATGCAGTATATCATTGAAAATACGTGATAATATAACGTAATATGCAGTCTATCATTGAAAATGCCTTATAATATAACGTAATATGCAGTATATCTTTGAAAATACCTTATAATATAACGTAATATGCAGTCTATCATTGAAAATGCCTTATAATATAACGTAATATGCAGTATATAATTGAAAATACCCTATAATATAATGTAATATGCAGTCTATCATTGAAAATACCTTATAATATTACGTAATATGCAGTCAATCATTGAAAATACGTGATAATATAACGTAATATGCAGTCTATCATTGAAAATGCCTTATAATATAACGTAGTATGCAGTATATCATTGAAAATACGTGATAATATAACGTAATATGCAGTCTATCATTGAAAATGCCTTATAATATAACGTAATATGCAGTATATCTTTGAAAATACCTTATAATATAACGTAATATGCAGTCTATCATTGAAAATACCTTATAATATAACGTAATATACAGTGTATCATTGAAAATACCTTATAACATATCGTAATATGCAGTATATCATTGAAAATACCTTATAATATAACGTAATATGCAGTGTATCATTGAAAATACCATGTAATATAACGTAATATGCAGTCTATCATTGAAAATACCTTATAATATTACGTAATATGCAGTCAATCATTGAAAATACGTGATAATATAACGTAATATGCAGTCTATCATTGAAAATGCCTTATAATATAACGTAGTATGCAGTATATCATTGAAAATACGTGATAATATAACGTAATATGCAGTCTATCATTGAAAATGCCTTATAATATAACGTAATATGCAGTATATCTTTGAAAATACCTTATAATATAACGTAATATGCAGTCTATCATTGAAAATGCCTTATAATATAACGTAATATGCAGTATATCATTGAAAATACCCTATAATATAATGTAATATGCAGTCTATCATTGAAAATGCCTTATAATATTACGTAATATGCAGTCAATCATTCGAAAATACGTGATAATATAACGTAATATGCAGTCTATCATTGAAAATGCCTTATAATATAACGTAATATGCAGTCTATCATTGAAAATGCCTTATAATATAACGTAATATGCAGTATATCATTGAAAATACCTTATAATATAACGTAATATGCAGTGTATCATTGAAAATACCTTATAATATAACGTAATATGCAGTCTATCATTGAAAATACCTTATAGTATAACGTATTATGCAGTGTATCATTGAAAATACCTTATAATATAATGTAATATTTGCAGTCTACCATTGAAAATACCTTATAATATAACGTAATATGCAGTATATCTTTGAAAATACCTATAATATAACGTAATATGCAGTCTATCATTGAAAATGCCTTATAATATAACGTAATATGCAGTATATCATTGTAAATACCTTATAATATAACGTAATATGCAGTCTACCATTGAAAATACCTTATAATATAATGTAATATTTGCAGTCTACCATTGAA
Source organism: Lasioglossum lativentre (assembly GCA_916610255.1). NCBI lineage: Eukaryota > Metazoa > Arthropoda > Insecta > Hymenoptera > Halictidae > Lasioglossum > Lasioglossum lativentre. The sequence goes on from CAKAJI010000331.1 coordinate 40,539, forward strand.
AATACCTTATAATATAACGTAATATGCAGTGTATCACTGAAAATACCTTATAATGTAACGTAATAAGCAGTGTATCATTGAAAATACCCTATAATATAATGTAATATGCAGTGTATCGTTGAAAATACCTTATAATATAATGTAATATTTGCAGTCTACCATTGAAAATACGTGATAATATAACGTAATATGCAGTCTATCATTGAAAATGCCTTATAATACAACGTAATATGCAGTGTATCATTGAAAATGCCTTATAATATAACGTAATATGCAGAGTATCATTGAAAATACCTTATAATATAACGTGATATGCAGTATATCATTGAAAATACCTTATAATGTAACGTAATATGCAGTCAATCATTGAAAATACGTGATAATATAACGTAATATGCAGTCTATCATTGAAAATGCCTTATAATATAACGTAATATGCAGTATATCATTGAAAATTCCTTATAATATAACGTCATATGCAGTCTATCATTGAAAATGCCTTATAATATAACGTAATATGCAGTATATCATTGAAAATACCTTATAATATAACGTAATATGCAGTGTATCATTGAAAATACCTTATAATATAACGTAATATGCAGTGTATCATTGAAAATACCTTATAATATAACGTGATATGCAGTCTATCATTGAAAATGCCTTATAATATAACGTAATATGCAGTATATCTTTGAAAATACCTATAATATAACGTAATATGCAGTCTATCATTGAAAATGCCTTATAATATAACGTAATATGCAGTATATCATTGTAAATACCTTATAATATAACGTAGTATGCAGTGTATCATTGAAAATACCTTATAATATAACGTAATATGCAGTGTATCATTGAAAATACCTTATAATATAACGTAATATGCAGTATATCATTGAAAATACCTTATAATATAACGTAATATGCAGTGTATCATTGAAAATACCTTATAATATAACGTAATATGCAGTGTATCATTGAAAATACCTTATAATATAATGTAATATTTGCAGTCTATCATTGAAAATACCTTATAATATTACGTCATATGCAGTCAATCATTGAAAATACGTGATAATATAACGTAATATGCAGTCTATCATTGAAAATGCCTTATAATATAACTTAATATGCAGTATATCATTGAAAATACGTGATAATATAACGTAATATGCAGTCTATCATTGAAAATGCCTTATAATATAACGTAATATGCAGTATATCTTTGAAAATACCTATAATATAACGTAATATGCAGTCTATCATTGAAAATGCCTTATAATATAACGTAATATGCAGTATAACATTGTAAATACCTTATAATATAACGTAATATGCAGTGTATCATTGAAAATACCTTATAATATAACGTAATATGCAGTGTATCATTGAAAATACCTTATAATATAACGTAATATGCAGTATATCATTGAAAATACCTTATAATATAACGTAATATGCAGTGTATCATTGAAAATACCTTATAATATAACGTAATATGCAGTCTATCATTGAAAATACCTTATAATATTACGTAATATGCAGTCAATCATTGAAAATACGTGATAATATAACGTAATATGCAGTCTATCATTGAAAATGCCTTATAATATAACGTAGTATGCAGTATATCATTGAAAATACGTGATAATATAACGTAATATGCAGTCTATCATTGAAAATGCCTTATAATATAACGTAATATGCAGTATATCTTTGAAAATACCTTATAATATAACGTAATATGCAGTCTATCATTGAAAATGCCTTATAATATAACGTAATATGCAGTATATAATTGAAAATACCCTATAATATAATGTAATATGCAGTCTATCATTGAAAATACCTTATAATATTACGTAATATGCAGTCAATCATTGAAAATACGTGATAATATAACGTAATATGCAGTCTATCATTGAAAATGCCTTATAATATAACGTAGTATGCAGTATATCATTGAAAATACGTGATAATATAACGTAATATGCAGTCTATCATTGAAAATGCCTTATAATATAACGTAATATGCAGTATATCTTTGAAAATACCTTATAATATAACGTAATATGCAGTCTATCATTGAAAATACCTTATAATATAACGTAATATACAGTGTATCATTGAAAATACCTTATAACATATCGTAATATGCAGTATATCATTGAAAATACCTTATAATATAACGTAATATGCAGTGTATCATTGAAAATACCATGTAATATAACGTAATATGCAGTCTATCATTGAAAATACCTTATAATATTACGTAATATGCAGTCAATCATTGAAAATACGTGATAATATAACGTAATATGCAGTCTATCATTGAAAATGCCTTATAATATAACGTAGTATGCAGTATATCATTGAAAATACGTGATAATATAACGTAATATGCAGTCTATCATTGAAAATGCCTTATAATATAACGTAATATGCAGTATATCTTTGAAAATACCTTATAATATAACGTAATATGCAGTCTATCATTGAAAATGCCTTATAATATAACGTAATATGCAGTATATCATTGAAAATACCCTATAATATAATGTAATATGCAGTCTATCATTGAAAATGCCTTATAATATTACGTAATATGCAGTCAATCATTCGAAAATACGTGATAATATAACGTAATATGCAGTCTATCATTGAAAATGCCTTATAATATAACGTAATATGCAGTCTATCATTGAAAATGCCTTATAATATAACGTAATATGCAGTATATCATTGAAAATACCTTATAATATAACGTAATATGCAGTGTATCATTGAAAATACCTTATAATATAACGTAATATGCAGTCTATCATTGAAAATACCTTATAGTATAACGTATTATGCAGTGTATCATTGAAAATACCTTATAATATAATGTAATATTTGCAGTCTACCATTGAAAATACCTTATAATATAACGTAATATGCAGTATATCTTTGAAAATACCTATAATATAACGTAATATGCAGTCTATCATTGAAAATGCCTTATAATATAACGTAATATGCAGTATATCATTGTAAATACCTTATAATATAACGTAATATGCAGTCTACCATTGAAAATACCTTATAATATAATGTAATATTTGCAGTCTACCATTGAAAATACCTTATAATATAACGTAATATGCAGTGTATCACTGAAAATACCTTATAATGTAACGTAATAAGCAGTGTATCATTGAAAATACCCTATAATATAATGTAATATGCAGTGTATCATTGAAAATACCTTATAATATAATGTAATATTTGCAGTCTATCATTGAAAATACCTTATAATATTACGTAATATGCAGTCAAACATTGAAAATACGTGATAATATAACGTAATATGCAGTCTATCATTGAAAATGCCTTATAATATAACGTAATATGCAGTCTATCATTGAAAATGCCTTATAATACAACGTAATATGCAGTGTATCATTGAAAATACCTGATAATATAACGTAATATGCAGAGTATCATTGAAAATACCTTATAATATAACGTGATATGCAGTATATCATTGAAAATACCTTATAATATAACGTAATATGCAGTATATAATTGAAAATACCCTATAATATAACGTAATATGCAGTGTATCATTGAAAATACCTTATAATGTAACGTAATAAGCAGTGTATCATTGAAAATACCCTATAATATAATGTAATATGCAGTGTATCATTGAAAATACCTTATAATATAATGTAATATTTGCAGTCTACCATTGAAAATACCTTATAATATAATGTAATATTTGCAGTCTACCATTGAAAATACCTTATAATATAACGTAATATGCAGTGTATCACTGAAAATACCTTATAATATAACGTAATATGCAGTGTATCATTGAAAATACCTGATAATATAACGTAATATGCAGTGTATCATTGAAAATACCTTATAATATAATGTAATATTTGCAGTCTATCATTGAAAATACCTTATAATATTACGTCATATGCAGTCAATCATTGAAAATACGTGATAATATAACGTAATATGCAGTCTATCATTGAAAATGCCTTATAATATAACGTAATATGCAGTATATCATTGAAAATACGTGATAATATAACGTAATATGCAATCTATCATTGAAAATGCCTTATAATATAACGTAATATGCAGTATATCTTTGAAAATACCTATAATATAACGTAATATGCAGTCTATCATTGAAAATGCCTTATAATATAACGTAATATGCAGTATAACATTGTAAATACCTTATAATATAACGTAATATGCAGTGTATCATTGAAAATACCTTATAATATAACGTAATATGCAGTGTATCATTGAAAATACCTTATAATATAACGTAATATGCAGTATATCATTGAAAATACCTTATAATATAACGTAATATGCAGTGTATCATTGAAAATACCTTATAATATAACGTAATATGCAGTCTATCATTGAAAATACCTTATAATATTACGTAATATGCAGTCAA
>CAKAJI010000332.1:0-36054 GCA_916610255.1 Lasioglossum lativentre
GTGTATCATTGAAAATACCTTATAAAATAACGTAATATGCAGTGTATCATTGAAAATACCTTATACTATAACGTATTATGCTGTGTATCATTGAAAATACATTATAATATAATGTAATATGCAGTGTATCATTGAAAATACCTTATAATATAACGTAATATGCAGTGTATCATTGAAAATACCTTATAAAATAACGTAATATGCAATGTATAATTGAAAATACCTTATACTATAACGTATTATGCTGTGTATCATTGAAAATACATTATAAAATAACGTAATATGCAGTGTATAATTGAAAATACCTTATAAAATAACGTAATATGCAGTGTATCATTGAAAATACCTTATAATATAACGTAATATTTGCAGTCTATCATTGAAAATGGCTTATAATATAACGTAATATGCAGTGTATCATTGAAAATACCTTATAATATAACGTAATATGCAGTGTATCATTGTAAATACCTTATAATATAACGTAATATGCAGTGTATCATTGTAAATACCTTATAATATAACGTAATATGCAGTGTATCATTGAAAATACCTTCTAATATAACGTAATATGCAGTGTATCATTGAAAATACCTTATAATATAACGTAACATTTGCAGTCTATCATTGAAAATGGTTTATAATATAACGTAATATGCAGTGTATCATTGAAAATACCTTATAATATAAAGTAATATGCAGTGTATCATTGAAAATACCGTATAAAATAACGTAATATGCAGTGTATCATTGAAAATACCTTATACTATAACGTATTATGCTGTGTATCATTGAAAATACATTACAATATAATGTAATATGCAGTGTATCATTGAAAATACCTTATAATATAAAGTAATATGCAGTGTATCATTGAAAATACCTTATAAAATAACGTAATATGCAGTGTATCATTGAAAATACCTTATACTATAACGTATTATGCTGTGTATCATTGAAAATACCTTATAAAATAACGTAATATGCAGTGTATCATTGAAAATACCTTATACTATAACGTATTATGCTGTGTATCATTGAAAATACATTATAATATAATGTAATATGCAGTGTATCATTGAAAATACCTTATAAAATAACGTAATATGCAGTGTATAATTGAAAATACCTTATACGATAACGTAATATGCAGTGTATCATTGAAAATACCTTATAAAATAACGTAATATGCAGTGTATAATTGAAAATACCTTATACTATAACGTATTATGCTGTGTATCATTGAAAATACATTATAATATAATGTAATATGCAGTGTATCATTGAAAATACATTATAAAATAACGTAATATGCAGTGTATCATTGAAAATACCTTATAATATAACGTAACATTTGCAGTCTATCATTGAAAATGGTTTATAATATATCGTAATATGCAGTGTATCATTGAAAATACCTTATAATATAACGTAATATGCAGTGTATCATTGAAAATACATTATAAAATAACGTAATATGCAGTGTATCATTGAAAATACCTTATAATATGGCGTAATATGCAGTGTATCATTGAAAATACCTTCTAATATATCGTAATATGCAGTGTATCATTGAAATTACCTTATAATATAAAGTAATATGCAGTGTATCATTGAAAATACCTTATAAAATAACGTAATATGCAGTGTATCATTGAAAATGGTTTTATAATATAACGTAATATGCAGTGTATCATTGAAAATACCTTATACTATAACGTATTATGCTGTGTATCATTGAAAATACATTATAATATAATGTAATATGCAGTGTATTATTGAAAATACCTTATAATATAATGTAATATGCAGTGTATCATTGAAAATACCTTATAAAATAACGTAATATGCAGTGTATAATTGAAAATACCTTATAAAATAACGTAATATGCAGTGTATCATTGAAAATACCTTATAATATAACGTAATATTTGCAGTCTATCATTGAAAATGGCTTATAATATAACGTAATATGCAGTGTATCATTGAAAATACCTTATAATATAACGTAATATGCAGTGTATCATTGTAAATACGTTATAATATAACGTAATATGCAGTGTATCATTGAAAATACCTTATAATATAACGTAATATGCAGTGTATCATTGAAAATACCTTATAATATAACGTAACATTTGCAGTCTATCATTGAAAATGGTTTATAATATAACGTAATATGCAGTGTATCATTGAAAATACCTTATAATATAAAGTAATATGCAGTGTATCATTGAAAATACCTTATAAAATAACGTAATATGCAGTGTATCATTGAAAATACCTTATACTATAACGTATTATGCTGTGTATCATTGAAAATACCTTATAAAATAACGTAATATGCAGTGTATCATTGAAAATACCTTATACTATAACGTATTATGCTGTGTATCATTGAAAATACATTATAATATAATGTAATATGCAGTGTATCATTGAAAATACCTTATAATATAACGTAATATGCAGTGTATCATTGAAAATACCTTATAAAATAACGTAATATGCAGTGTATAATTGAAAATACCTTATACTATAACGTATTATGCTGTGTATCATTGAAAATACATTATAAAATAACGTAATATGCAGTGTATCATTGAAAATACCTTATAAAATAACGTAATATGCAGTGTATCATTGAAAATACCTTATAATATAACGTAATATTTGCAGTCTATCATTGAAAATACCTTATACTATAACGTATTATGCTGTGTATCATTGAAAATACATTACATTATAATGTAATATGCAGTGTATCATTGAAAATACCTTATAATATAAAGTAATATGCAGTGTATCATTGAAAATACCTTATAAAATAACGTAATATGCAGTGTATCATTGAAAATACCTTATAAAATAACGTAATATGCAGTGTATAATTGAAAATACCTTATAAAATAACGTAATATGCAGTGTATCATTGAAAATACCTTATAATATAACGTAATATTTGCAGTCTATCATTGAAAATGGCTTATAATATAACGTAATATGCAGTGTATCATTGAAAATACCTTATAATATAACGTAATATGCAGTGTATCATTGTAAATACGTTATAATATAACGTAATATGCAGTGTATCATTGAAAATACCTTCTAATATAACGTAATATGCAGTGTATCATTGAAAATACCTTATAATATAACGTAACATTTGCAGTCTATCATTGAAAATGGTTTATAATATAACGTAATATGCAGTGTATCATTGAAAATACCTTATAATATAAAGTAATATGCAGTGTATCATTGAAAATACCTTATAAAATAACGTAATATGCAGTGTATCATTGAAAATACCTTATACTATAACGTATTATGCTGTGTATCATTGAAAATACATTATAATATAATGTAATATGCAGTGTATCATTGAAAATACCTTATAATATAACGTAATATGCAGTGTATCATTGAAAATACCTTATAAAATAACGTAATATGCAGTGTATAATTGAAAATACCTTATACTATAACGTATTATGCTGTGTATCATTGAAAATACATTATAATATAATGTAATATGCAGTGTATCATTGAAAATACATTATAAAATAACGTAATATGCAGTGTATCATTGAAAATACCTTATAATATAACGTAATATTTGCAGTCTATCATTGAAAATGGCTTATAATATAACGTAATATGCAGTGTATCATTGAAAATACCTTATAATATAACGTAATATGCAGTGTATCATTGTAAATACCTTATAATATAACGTAATATGCAGTGTATCATTGAAAATACCTTCTAATATAACGTAATATGCAGTGTATCATTGAAAATACCTTATAATATAACGTAACATTTGCAGTCTATCATTGAAAATGGTTTATAATATAACGTAATATGCAGTGTATCATTGAAAATACCTTATAATATAAAGTAATATGCAGTGTATCATTGAAAATACCTTATAAAATAACGTAATATGCAGTGTATCATTGAAAATACCTTATACTATAACGTATTATGCTGTGTATCATTGAAAATACCTTATAAAATAACGTAATATGCAGTGTATCATTGAAAATACCTTATACTATAACGTATTATGCTGTGTATCATTGAAAATATATTTATAATATAATGTAATATGCAGTGTATCATTGAAAATACCTTATAATATAACGTAATATGCAGTGTATCATTGAAAATACCTTATAAAATAACGTAATATGCAGTGTATAATTGAAAATACCTTATACTATAACGTATTATGCTGTGTATCATTGAAAATACATTATAAAATAACGTAATATGCAGTGTATAATTGAAAATACCTTATAAAATAACGTAATATGCAGTGTATCATTGAAAATACCTTATAATATAACGTAATATTTGCAGTCTATCATTGAAAATGGCTTATAATATAACGTAATATGCAGTGTATCATTGAAAATACCTTATAATATAACGTAATATGCAGTGTATCATTGTAAATACCTTATAATATAACGTAATATGCAGTGTATCATTGTAAATACCTTATAATATAACGTAATATGCAGTGTATCATTGAAAATACCTTCTAATATAACGTAATATGCAGTGTATCATTGAAAATACCTTATAATATAACGTAACATTTGCAGTCTATCATTGAAAATGGTTTATAATATAACGTAATATGCAGTGTATCATTGAAAATACCTTATAATATAAAGTAATATGCAGTGTATCATTGAAAATACCTTATAAAATAACGTAATATGCAGTGTATCATTGAAAATACCTTATACTATAACGTATTATGCTGTGTATTGAAAATACATTATAATATAATGTAATATGCAGTGTATCATTGAAAATACCTTATAATATAAAGTAATATGCAGTGTATCATTGAAAATACCTTATAATATAAAGTAATATGCAGTGTATCATTGAAAATACCTTATAAAATAACGTAATATGCAGTGTATCATTGAAAATACCTTATACTATAACGTATTATGCTGTGTATCATTGAAAATACCTTATAAAATAACGTAATATGCAGTGTATCATTGAAAATACCTTATACTATAACGTATTATGCTGTGTATCATTGAAAATACATTATAATATAATGTAATATGCAGTGTATCATTGAAAATACCTTATAATATAACGTAATATGCAGTGTATCATTGAAAATACCTTATAATATAACGTAATATGCAGTGTATAATTGAAAATACCTTATACTATAACGTATTATGCTGTGTATCATTGAAAATACAATATAATATAATGTAATATGCAGTGTATCATTGAAAATACATTATAAAATAACGTAATATGCAGTGTATCATTGAAAATACCTTATAATATAACGTAATATTTGCAGTCTATCACTGAAAATGGCTTATAATATAACGTAATATGCAGTGTATCATTGAAAATACCTTATAATATAACGTAATATGCAGTGTATCATTGAAAATACCTTATAATATAACGTAATATGCAGTGTATCATTGAAAATACCTTCTAATATAACGTAATATGCAGTGTATCATTGAAAATACCTTATAATATAACGTAACATTTGCAGTCTATCATTGAAAATGGTTTATAATATAACGTAATATGCAGTGTATCATTGAAAATACCTTATAATATAAAGTAATATGCAGTGTATCATTGAAAATACCTTATAAAATAACGTAATATGCAGTGTATCATTGAAAATACCTTATACTATAACGTATTATGCTGTGTATCATTGAAAATACCTTATAAAATAACGTAATATGCAGTGTATCATTGAAAATACCTTATACTATAACGTATTATGCTGTGTATCATTGAAAATACATTATAATATAATGTAATATGCAGTGTATCATTGAAAATACCTTATAATATAACGTAATATGCAGTGTATCATTGAAAATACCTTATAAAATAACGTAATATGCAGTGTATAATTGAAAATACCTTATACTATAACGTATTATGCTGTGTATCATTGAAAATACATTATAAAATAACATAATATGCAGTGTATAATTGAAAATACCTTATAAAATAACGTAATATGCAGTGTATCATTGAAAATACCTTATAATATAACGTAATATTTGCAGTCTATCATTGAAAATGCCTTATAATATAACGTAATATGCAGTGTATCATTGAAAATACCTTATAATATAACGTAATATGCAGTGTATCATTGTAAATACCTTATAATATAACGTAATATGCAGTGTATCATTGTAAATACCTTATAATATAACGTAATATGCAGTGTATCATTGAAAATACCTTCTAATATAACGTAATATGCAGTGTATCATTGAAAATACCTTATAATATAACGTAACATTTGCAGTCTATCATTGAAAATGGTTTATAATATAACGTAATATGCAGTGTATCATTGAAAATACCTTATAATATAAAGTAATATGCAGTGTATCATTGAAAATACCGTATAAAATAACGTAATATGCAGTGTATCATTGAAAATACCTTATACTATAACGTATTATGCTGTGTATCATTGAAAATACATTACAATATAATGTAATATGCAGTGTATCATTGAAAATACCTTATAATATAAAGTAATATGCAGTGTATCATTGAAAATACCTTATAAAATAACGTAATATGCAGTGTATCATTGAAAATACCTTATACTATAACGTATTATGCTGTGTATCATTGAAAATACCTTATAATATAATGTAATATGCAGTGTATCATTGAAAATACCTTATAAAATAACGTAATATGCAGTGTATAATTGAAAATACCTTATACGATAAAGTAATATGCAGTGTATCATTGAAAATACCTTATAAAATAACGTAATATGCAGTGTATAATTGAAAATACCTTATACTATAACGTATTATGCTGTGTATCATTGAAAATACATTATAATATAATGTAATATGCAGTGTATCATTGAAAATACATTATAATATAACGTAACATTTGCAGTCTATCATTGAAAATGGCTTATAATATAACGTAATATGCAGTGTATCATTGAAAATACCTTATAATATAACGTAATATGCAGTGTATCATTGTAAATACCTTATAATATAACGTAATATGCAGTGTATCATTGAAAATACCTTCTAATATAACGTAATATGCAGTGTATCATTGAAAATACCTTATAATATAACGTAACATTTGCAGTCTATCATTGAAAATGGTTTATAATATAACGTAATATGCAGTGTATCATTGAAAATACCTTATAATATAAAGTAATATGCAGTGTATCATTGAAAATACCTTATAAAATAACGTAATATGCAGTGTATCATTGAAAATACCTTATACTATAACGTATTATGCTGTGTATCATTGAAAATACCTTATAAAATAACGTAATATGCAGTGTATCATTGAAAATACCTTATAAAATAACGTAATATGCAGTGTATCATTGAAAATACCTTATACTATAACGTATTATGCTGTGTATTGAAAATACATTATAATATAATGTAATATGCAGTGTATCATTGAAAATACCTTATAATATAAAGTAATATGCAGTGTATCATTGAAAATACCTTATAATATAAAGTAATATGCAGTGTATCATTGAAAATACCTTATAAAATAACGTAATATGCAGTGTATCATTGAAAATACCTTATACTATAACGTATTATGCTGTGTATCATTGAAAATACCTTATAAAATAACGTAATATGCAGTGTATCATTGAAAATACCTTATACTATAACGTATTATGCTGTGTATCATTGAAAATACATTATAATATAATGTAATATGCAGTGTATCATTGAAAATACCTTATAATATAACGTAATATGCAGTGTATCATTGAAAATACCTTATAAAATAACGTAATATGCAGTGTATAATTGAAAATACCTTATACTATAACGTATTATGCTGTGTATCATTGAAAATACAATATAATATAATGTAATATGCAGTGTATCATTGAAAATACATTATAAAATAACGTAATATGCAGTGTATCATTGAAAATACCTTATAATATAACGTAATATTTGCAGTCTATCACTGAAAATGGCTTATAATATAACGTAATATGCAGTGTATCATTGAAAATACCTTATAATATAACGTAATATGCAGTGTATCATTGTAAATACCTTATAATATAACGTAATATGCAGTGTATCATTGAAAATACCTTCTAATATAACGTAATATGCAGTGTATCATTGAAAATACCTTATAATATAACGTAACATTTGCAGTCTATCATTGAAAATGGTTTATAATATAACGTAATATGCAGTGTATCATTGAAAATACCTTATAATATAAAGTAATATGCAGTGTATCATTGAAAATACCTTATAAAATAACGTAATATGCAGTGTATCATTGAAAATACCTTATACTATAACGTATTATGCTGTGTATCATTGAAAATACCTTATAAAATAACGTAATATGCAGTGTATCATTGAAAATACCTTATACTATAACGTATTATGCTGTGTATCATTGAAAATACATTATAATATAATGTAATATGCAGTGTATCATTGAAAATACCTTATAATATAACGTAATATGCAGTGTATCATTGAAAATACCTTATAAAATAACGTAATATGCAGTGTATAATTGAAAATACCTTATACTATAACGTATTATGCTGTGTATCATTGAAAATACATTATAAAATAACATAATATGCAGTGTATAATTGAAAATACCTTATAAAATAACGTAATATGCAGTGTATCATTGAAAATACCTTATAATATAACGTAATATTTGCAGTCTATCATTGAAAATGGCTTATAATATAACGTAATATGCAGTGTATCATTGAAAATACCTTATAATATAACGTAATATGCAGTGTATCATTGTAAATACCTTATAATATAACGTAATATGCAGTGTATCATTGTAAATACCTTATAATATAACGTAATATGCAGTGTATCATTGAAAATACCTTCTAATATAACGTAATATGCAGTGTATCATTGAAAATACCTTATAATATAACGTAACATTTGCAGTCTATCATTGAAAATGGTTTATAATATAACGTAATATGCAGTGTATCATTGAAAATACCTTATAATATAAAGTAATATGCAGTGTATCATTGAAAATACCGTATAAAATAACGTAATATGCAGTGTATCATTGAAAATACCTTATACTATAACGTATTATGCTGTGTATCATTGAAAATACATTACAATATAATGTAATATGCAGTGTATCATTGAAAATACCTTATAATATAAAGTAATATGCAGTGTATCATTGAAAATACCTTATAAAATAACGTAATATGCAGTGTATCATTGAAAATACCTTATACTATAACGTATTATGCTGTGTATCATTGAAAATACCTTATAATATAATGTAATATGCAGTGTATCATTGAAAATACCTTATAAAATAACGTAATATGCAGTGTATAATTGAAAATACCTTATACGATAAAGTAATATGCAGTGTATCATTGAAAATACCTTATAAAATAACGTAATATGCAGTGTATAATTGAAAATACCTTATACTATAACGTATTATGCTGTGTATCATTGAAAATACATTATAATATAATGTAATATGCAGTGTATCATTGAAAATACATTATAAAATAACGTAATATGCAGTGAATCATTGAAAATACCTTATAATATAACGTAACATTTGCAGTCTATCATTGAAAATGGTTTATAATATAACGTAATATGCAGTGTATCATTGAAAATACCTTATAATATAAAGTAATATGCAGTGTATCATTGAAAATACCTTATAAAATAACGTAATATGCAGTGTATCATTGAAAATACCTTATAATATACCGTAATATGCAGTGTATCATTGAAAATACCTTATAATATAATGTAATATGCAGTGTATCATTGAAAATACCTTATAATATAAAGAAATATGCAGTGTATCATTGAAAATACCTTATAAAATAACGTAATATGCAGTGTATCATTGAAAATACCTTATACTATAACGTATTATGCTGTGTATCATTGAAAATACATTATAATATAATGTAATATGCAGTGTATTATTGAAAATACCTTATAATATAATGTAATATGCAGTGTATCATTTAAAATACCTTATAATATAACGTAACATTTGCAGTCTATCATTGAAAATGGTTTATAATATAACGTAATATGCAGTGTATCATTGAAAATACCTTATAATATAATGTAATATGCAGTGTATCATTGAAAATACCTTATAATATAAAGTAATATGCAGTGTATCATTGAAAATACCTTATAAAATAACGTAATATGCAGTGTATCATTGAAAATACCTTATAAAATAACGTAATATGCAGTGTATAATTGAAAATACCTTATACTATAACGTATTATGCTGTGTATCATTGAAAATACATTACATTATAATGTAATATGCAGTGTATCATTGAAAATACCTTATAATATAAAGTAATATGCAGTGTATCATTGAAAATACCTTATAAAATAACGTAATATGCAGTGTATCATTGAAAATACCTTATAAAATAACGTAATATGCAGTGTATAATTGAAAATACCTTATAAAATAACGTAATATGCAGTGTATCATTGAAAATACCTTATAATATAACGTAATATTTGCAGTCTATCATTGAAAATGGCTTATAATATAACGTAATATGCAGTGTATCATTGAAAATACCTTATAATATAACGTAATATGCAGTGTATCATTGAAAATACGTTATAATATAACGTAATATGCAGTGTATCATTGAAAATACCTTCTAATATAACGTAATATGCAGTGTATCATTGAAAATACCTTATAATATAACGTAACATTTGCAGTCTATCATTGAAAATGGTTTATAATATAACGTAATATGCAGTGTATCATTGAAAATACCTTATAATATAAAGTAATATGCAGTGTATCATTGAAAATACCTTATAAAATAACGTAATATGCAGTGTATCATTGAAAATACCTTATACTATAACGTATTATGCTGTGTATCATTGAAAATACCTTATAAAATAACGTAATATGCAGTGTATCATTGAAAATACCTTATACTATAACGTATTATGCTGTGTATCATTGAAAATACATTATAATATAATGTAATATGCAGTGTATCATTGAAAATACCTTATAATATAACGTAATATGCAGTGTATCATTGAAAATACCTTATAAAATAACGTAATATGCAGTGTATAATTGAAAATACCTTATACGATAAAGTAATATGCAGTGTATCATTGAAAATACCTTATAAAATAACGTAATATGCAGTGTATAATTGAAAATACCTTATACTATAACGTATTATGCTGTGAATCATTGAAAATACATTATAATATAATGTAATATGCAGTGTATCATTGAAAATACATTATAAAATAACGTAATATGCAGTGTATCATTGAAAATACCTTATAATATAACGTAACATTTGCAGTCTATCATTGAAAATGGTTTATAATATAACGTAATATGCAGTGTATCATTGAAAATACCTTATAATATAACGTAATATGCAGTGTATCATTGAAAATACCTTATAAAATAACGTAATATGCAGTGTATCATTGAAAATACCTTATAATATACCGTAATATGCAGTGTATCATTGAAAATACCTTATAATATAATGTAATATGCAGTGTATCATTGAAAATACCTTATAATATAAAGTAATATGCAGTGTATCATTGAAAATACCTTATAAAATAACGTAATATGCAGTGTATCATTGAAAATACCTTATACTATAACGTATTATGCTGTGTATCATTGAAAATACATTATAATATAATGTAATATGCAGTGTATTATTGAAAATACCTTATAATATAATGTAATATGCAGTGTATCATTTAAAATACCTTATAATATAACGTAACATTTGCAGTCTATCATTGAAAATGGTTTATAATATAACGTAATATGCAGTGTATCATTGAAAATACCTTATAATATAAAGTAATATGCAGTGTATCATTGAAAATACCTTATAATATAAAGTAATATGCAGTGTATCATTGAAAATATCTTATAAAATAACGTAATATGCAGTGTATCATTGAAAATACCTTATAAAATAACGTAATATGCAGTGTATAATTGAAAATACCTTATACTATAACGTATTATGCTGTGTATCATTGAAAATACATTATATTATAATGTAATATGCAGTGTATCATTGAAAATACCTTATAATATAAAGTAATATGCAGTGTATCATTGAAAATACCTTATAAAATAACGTAATATGCAGTGTATCATTGAAAATACCTTATAAAATAACGTAATATGCAGTGTATAATTGAAAATACCTTATAAAATAACGTAATATGCAGTGTATCATTGAAAATACCTTATAATATAACGTAATATTTGCAGTCTATCATTGAAAATGGCTTATAATATAACGTAATATGCAGTGTATCATTGAAAATACCTTATAATATAACGTAATATGCAGTGTATCATTGAAAATACGTTATAATATAACGTAATATGCAGTGTATCATTGAAAATACCTTCTAATATAACGTAATATGCAGTGTATCATTGAAAATACCTTATAATATAACGTAACATTTGCAGTCTATCATTGAAAATGGTTTATAATATAACGTAATATGCAGTGTATCATTGAAAATACCTTATAATATAAAGTAATATGCAGTGTATCATTGAAAATACCTTATAAAATAACGTAATATGCAGTGTATCATTGAAAATACCTTATACTATAACGTATTATGCTGTGTATCATTGAAAATACCTTATAAAATAACGTAATATGCAGTGTATCATTGAAAATACCTTATACTATAACGTATTATGCTGTGTATCATTGAAAATACATTATAATATAATGTAATATGCAGTGTATCATTGAAAATACCTTATAATATAACGTAATATGCAGTGTATCATTGAAAATACCTTATAAAATAACGTAATATGCAGTGTATAATTGAAAATACCTTATACTATAACGTATTATGCTGTGTATCATTGAAAATACATTATAAAATAACGTAATATGCAGTGTATCATAGAAAATACCTTATAAAATATCGTAATATGCTGTGTATCATTGAAAATACCTTATAATATAACGTAATATTTGCAGTCTATCATTGAAAATGGCTTATAATATAACGTAATATGCAGTGTATCATTGAAAATACCTTATAATATAACGTAATATGCAGTGTATCATTGTAAATACCTTATAATATAACGTAATATGCAGTGTATCATTGTAAATACCTTATAATATAACGTAATATGCAGTGTATCATTGAAAATACCTTCTAATATAACGTAATATGCAGTGTATCATTGAAAATACCTTATAATATAACGTAACATTTGCAGTCTATCATTGAAAATGGTTTATAATATAACGTAATATGCAGTGTATCATTGAAAATACCTTATAATATAAAGTAATATGCAGTGTATCATTGAAAATACCGTATAAAATAACGTAATATGCAGTGTATCATTGAAAATACCTTATACTATAACGTATTATGCTGTGTATCATTGAAAATACATTACAATATAATGTAATATGCAGTGTATCATTGAAAATACCTTATAATATAAAGTAATATGCAGTGTATCATTGAAAATACCTTATAAAATAACGTAATATGCAGTGTATCATTGAAAATACCTTATACTATAACGTATTATGCTGTGTATCATTGAAAATACCTTATAAAATAACGTAATATGCAGTGTATCATTGAAAATACCTTATACTATAACGTATTATGCTGTGTATCATTGAAAATACATTATAATATAATGTAATATGCAGTGTATCATTGAAAATACCTTATAAAATAACGTAATATGCAGTGTATAATTGAAAATACCTTATACGATAAAGTAATATGCAGTGTATCATTGAAAATACCTTATAAAATAACGTAATATGCAGTGTATAATTGAAAATACCTTATACTATAACGTATTATGCTGTGTATCATTGAAAATACATTATAATATAATGTAATATGCAGTGTATCATTGAAAATACCTTATAAAATAACGTAATATGCAGTGTATCATTGAAAATACCTTATAATATAACGTAACATTTGCAGTCTATCATTGAAAATGGTTTATAATATAACGTAATATGCAGTGTATCATCGTAAATACCTTATAATATAACGTAATATGCAGTGTATCATTGAAAATACATTATAAAATAACGTAATATGCAGTGTATCATTGAAAATACCTTATAATATGGCGTAATATGCAGTGTATCATTGAAAATACCTTATAATATAATGTAATATGCAGTGTATCATTGAAATTACCTTATAATATAAAGTAATATGCAGTGTATCATTGAAAATACCTTATAAAATAACGTAATATGCAGTGTATCATTGAAAATGGTTTATAATATAACGTAATATGCAGTGTATCATTGAAAATACCTTATACTATAACGTATTATGCTGTGTATCATTGAAAATACATTATAATATAATGTAATATGCAGTGTATTATTGAAAATACCTTATAATATAATGTAATATGCAGTGTATCATTGAAAATACCTTATAAAATAACGTAATATGCAGTGTATAATTGAAAATACCTTATAAAATAACGTAATATGCAGTGTATCATTGAAAATACCTTATAATATAACGTAATATTTGCAGTCTATCATTGAAAATGGCTTATAATATAACGTAATATGCAGTGTATCATTGAAAATACCTTATAATATAACGTAATATGCAGTGTATCATTGTAAATACGTTATAATATAACGTAATATGCAGTGTATCATTGAAAATACCTTCTAATATAACGTAATATGCAGTGTATCATTGAAAATACCTTATAATATAACGTAACATTTGCAGTCTATCATTGAAAATGGTTTATAATATAACGTAATATGCAGTGTATCATTGAAAATACCTTATAATATAACGTAATATGCAGTGTATCATTGAAAATACCTTATAAAATAACGTAATATGCAGTGTATCATTGAAAATACCTTATACTATAACGTATTATGCTGTGTATCATTGAAAATACCTTATAAAATAACGTAATATGCAGTGTATCATTGAAAATACCTTATACTATAACGTATTATGCTGTGTATCATTGAAAATACATTATAATATAATGTAATATGCAGTGTATCATTGAAAATACCTTATAATATAACGTAATATGCAGTGTATCATTGAAAATACCTTATAAAATAACGTAATATGCAGTGTATAATTGAAAATACCTTATACTATAACGTATTATGCTGTGTATCATTGAAAATACATTATAATATAATGTAATATGCAGTGTATCATTGAAAATACCTTATAAAATAACGTAATATGCAGTGTATCATTGAAAATACCTTATAATATAACGTAATATTTGCAGTCTATCATTGAAAATACCTTATACTATAACGTATTATGCTGTGTATCATTGAAAATACATTACATTATAATGTAATATGCAGTGTATCATTGAAAATACCTTATAATATAAAGTAATATGCAGTGTATCATTGAAAATACCTTATAGAATAACGTAATATGCAGTGTATCATTGAAAATACCTTATAAAATAACGTAATATGCAGTGTATAATTGAAAATACCTTATAAAATAACGTAATATGCAGTGTATCATTGAAAATACCTTATAATATAACGTAATATTTGCAGTCTATCATTGAAAATGGCTTATAATATAACGTAATATGCAGTGTATCATTGAAAATACCTTATAATATAACGTAATATGCAGTGTATCATTGTAAATACGTTATAATATAACGTAATATGCAGTGTATCATTGAAAATACCTTCTAATATAACGTAATATGCAGTGTATCATTGAAAATACCTTATAATATACCGTAATATGCAGTGTATCATTGAAAATACCTTATAATATAATGTAATATGCAGTGTATCATTGAAATTACCTTATAATATAAAGTAATATGCAGTGTATCATTGAAAATACCTTATAAAATAACGTAATATGCAGTGTATCATTGAAAATACCTTATACTATAACGTATTATGCTGTGTATCATTGAAAATACATTATAATATAATGTAAGATGCAGTGTATTATTGAAAATACCTTATAATATAATGTAATATGCAGTGTATCATTTAAAATACCTTATAATATAACGTAACATTTGCAGTCTATCATTGAAAATGGTTTATAATATAACGTAATATGCAGTGTATCATTGAAAATACATTATAATATAAAGTAATATGCAGTGTATCATTGAAAATACCTTATAATATAAAGTAATATGCAGTGTATCATTGAAAATACCTTATAAAATAACGTAATATGCAGTGTATCATTGAAAATACCTTATAAAATAACGTAATATGCAGTGTATAATTGAAAATACCTTATACTATAACGTATTATGCTGTGTATCATTGAAAATACATTACATTATAATGTAATATGCAGTGTATCATTGAAAATACATTATAAAATAACGTAATATGCAGTGTATCATTGAAAATACCTTATAATATAACGTAACATTTGCAGTCTATCATTGAAAATGGTTTATAATATAACGTAATATGCAGTGTATCATTGAAAATACCTTATAATATAACGTAATATGCAGTGTATCATTGAAAATACCTTATAAAATAACGTAATATGCAGTGTATCATTGAAAATACCTTATAATATACCGTAATATGCAGTGTATCATTGAAAATACCTTATAATATAATGTAATATGCAGTGTATCATTGAAATTACCTTATAATATAAAGTAATATGCAGTGTATCATTGAAAATACCTTATAAAATAACGTAATATGCAGTGTATCATTGAAAATACCTTATACTATAACGTATTATGCTGTGTATCATTGAAAATACATTATAATATAATGTAATATGCAGTGTATTATTGAAAATACCTTATAATATAATGTAATATGCAGTGTATCATTTAAAATACCTTATAATATAACGTAACATTTGCAGTCTATCATTGAAATGGTTTATAATATAACGTAATATGCAGTGTATCATTGAAAATACCTTATACTATAACGTATTATGCTGTGTATCATTGAAAATACCTTATAATATAACGTAATATGCAGTGTATCATTGAAAATACCTTATTCTATAACGTATTATGCTGTGTATCATTGAAAATACATTATAATATAATGTAATATGCAGTGTATCATTGAAAATACCTTATAAAATAACGTAATATGCAGTGTATAATTGAAAATACCTTATACGATAAAGTAATATGCAGTGTATCATTGAAAATACCTTATAAAATAACGTAATATGCAGTGTATAATTGAAAATACCTTATACTATAACGTATTATGCTGTGTATCATTGAAAATACATTATAATATAATGTAATATGCAGTGTATCATTGAAAATACCTTATAATATAACGTAATATGCAGTGTATCATTGAAAATACCTTATAATATAACGTAACATTTGCAGTGTATCATTGAAAATACCTTATAAAATAACGTAATATGCAGTGTATCATTGAAAATACCTTATACTATAACGTATTATGCTGTGTATCATTGAAAATACCTTATAAAATAACGTAATATGCAGTGTATCATTGAAAATACCTTATACTATAACGTATTATGCTGTGTATCATTGAAAATACATTATAATATAATGTAATATGCAGTGTATCATTGAAAATACCTTATAATATAACGTAATATGCAGTGTATCATTGAAAATACCTTATAAAATAACGTAATATGCAGTGTATAATTGAAAATACCTTATACTATAACGTATTATGCTGTGTATCATTGAAAATACATTACAATATAATGTAATATGCAGTGTATCATTGAAAATACATTATAAAATAACGTAATATGCAGTGTATCATTGAAAATACCTTATAATATAACGTAACATTTGCAGTCTATCATTGAAAATGGTTTATAATATAACGTAATATGCAGTGTATCATTGAAAATACCTTATAAAATAACGTAATATGCAGTGTATCATTGAAAATACCTTATACTATAACGTATTATGCTGTGTATCATTGAAAATACATTACAATATAATGTAATATGCAGTGTATCATTGAAAATACCTTATAATATAAAGTAATATGCAGTGTATCATTGAAAATACCTTATAAAATAACGTAATATGCAGTGTATCATTGAAAATACCTTATACTATAACGTATTATGCTGTGTATCATTGAAAATACCTTATAAAATAACGTAATATGCAGTGTATCATTGAAAATACCTTATACTATAACGTATTATGCTGTGTATCATTGAAAATACATTATAATATAATGTAATATGCAGTGTATCATTGAAAATACCTTATAATATAACGTAATATGCAGTGTATCATTGAAAATACCTTATAAAATAACGTAATATGCAGTGTATCATTGAAAATACCTTATACTATAACGTATTATGCTGTGTATCATTGAAAATACATTACAATATAATGTAATATGCAGTGTATCATTGAAAATACATTATAAAATAACGTAATATGCAGTGTATCATTGAAAATACCTTATAATATAACGTAACATTTGCAGTCTATCATTGAAAATGGTTTATAATATAACGTAATATGCAGTGTATCATTGAAAATACCTTATAATATAAAGTAATATGCAGTGTATCATTGAAAATACCTTATAAAATAACGTAATATGCAGTGTATCATTGAAAATACCTTATACTATAACGTATTATGCTGTGTATTGAAAATACATTATAATATAATGTAATATGCAGTGTATCATTGAAAATACCTTATAATATAAAGTAATATGCAGTGTATCATTGAAAATACCTTATGAAATAACGTAATATGCAGTGTATCATTGAAAATACCTTATACTATTACGTATTATGCAGTGTATCATTGAAAATACCTTATAATATAACGTATTATACTGTGTATCATTGAAAATACATTATAATATTATGTAATATACAGTGTATCATTGAAAATGGCTTATAATATAACGTAATATGCAGTGTATCATTGAAAATACCTTATAATATAACGTAATATGCAGTGTATCATTGAAAATACCTTATAATATAATGTAATATGCAGTGTATCATTGAAAATACCTTATAATATAATGTAATATGGAGTGTATCATTGAAAATACCTTATAATATAACGTAATATGCAGTGTATCATTGAAAATACCTTATAATATAACGTAATATGCAGTGTATCATTGAAAATACCTTATAATATAATGAAATATGCAGTGTATAATTGAAAATACATTATAATATAATGTAATATGCAGTGTATCATTGAAAATACATTATAAAATAACGTAATATGCAGTGTATCATTGAAAATACCTTATAATATAACGTAACATTTGCAGTCTATCATTGAAAATGGTTTATAATATAACGTAATATGCAGTGTATCATTGAAAATACCTTATAATATAAAGTAATATGCAGTGTATCATTGAAAATACCTTATAAAATAACGTAATATGCAGTGTATCATTGAAAATGCCTTATAATATACCGTAATATGCAGTGTATCATTGAAAATACCTTATAATATAATGTAATATGCAGTGTATCATTGAAATTACCTTATAATATAAAGTAATATGCAGTGTATCATTGAAAATACCTTATAAAATAACGTAATATGCAGTGTATCATTGAAAATACCTTATACTATAACGTATTATGCTGTGTATCATTGAAAATACATTATAATATAATGTAAGATGCAGTGTATTATTGAAAATACCTTATAATATAATGTAATATGCAGTGTATCATTTAAAATACCTTATAATATAACGTAACATTTGCAGTCTATCATTGAAAATGGTTTATAATATAACGTAATATGCAGTGTATCATTGAAAATACCTTATAATATAAAGTAATATGCAGTGTATCATTGAAAATACCTTATAATATAAAGTAATATGCAGTGTATCATTGAAAATACCTTATAAAATAACGTAATATGCAGTGTATCATTGAAAATACCTTATAAAATAACGTAATATGCAGTGTATAATTGAAAATACCTTATACTATAACGTATTATGCTGTGTATCATTGAAAATACATTACATTATAATGTAATATGCAGTGTATCATTGAAAATACCTTATAATATAAAGTAATATGCAGTGTATCATTGAAAATACCTTATAAAATAACGTAATATGCAGTGTATCATTGAAAATACCTTATAAAATAACGTAATATGCAGTGTATAATTGAAAATACCTTATAAAATAACGTAATATGCAGTGTATCATTGAAAATACCTTATAATATAATGTAATATGCAGTGTATCATTGAAAATACATTATAATATAATGTAATATGGAGTGTATCATTGAAAATACCTTATAATATAACGTAATATGCAGTGTATCATTGAAAATACCTTATAATATACCGTAATATGCAGTGTATCATTGAAAATACCTTATAATATAATGTAATATGCAGTGTATAATTGAAAATACATTATAATATAATGTAATATGGAGTGTATCATTGAAAATACCTTATAATATAACGTAATATGCAGTGTATCATTGAAAATACCTTATAATATAACGTAATATGCAGTGTATCATTGAAAATACCTTATAATATAATGAAATATGCAGTGTATAATTGAAAATACATTATAATATAATGTAATATGCAGTGTATCATTGAAAATACATTATAAAATAACGTAATATGCAGTGTATCATTGAAAATACCTTATAATATAACGTAACATTTGCAGTCTATCATTGAAAATGGTTTATAATATAACGTAATATGCAGTGTATCATTGAAAATACCTTATAATATAACGTAACATTTGCAGTCTATCATTGAAAATGGTTTATAATATAACGTAATATGCAGTGTATCATTGAAAATACCTTATAATATAAAGTAATATGCAGTGTATCATTGAAAATACCTTATAATATAAAGTAATATGCAGTGTATCATTGAAAATACCTTATAAAATAACGTAATATGCAGTGTATCATTGAAAATACCTTATAAAATAACGTAATATGCAGTGTATAATTGAAAATACCTTATACTATAACGTATTATGCTGTGTATCATTGAAAATACATTACATTATAATGTAATATGCAGTGTATCATTGAAAATACCTTATAATATAAAGTAATATGCAGTGTATCATTGAAAATACCTTATAAAATAACGTAATATGCAGTGTATCATTGAAAATACCTTATAAAATAACGTAATATGCAGTGTATAATTGAAAATACCTTATAAAATAACGTAATATGCAGTGTATCATTGAAAATACCTTATAATATAATGTAATATGCAGTGTATCATTGAAAATACATTATAATATAATGTAATATGGAGTGTATCATTGAAAATACCTTATAATATAACGTAATATGCAGTGTATCATTGAAAATACCTTATAATATAACGTAATATGCAGTGTATCATTGAAAATACCTTATAATATAATGAAATATGCAGTGTATAATTGAAAATACATTATAATATAATGTAATATGCAGTGTATCATTGAAAATACATTATAAAATAACGTAATATGCAGTGTATCATTGAAAATACCTTATAATATAACGTAACATTTGCAGTCTATCATTGAAAATGGTTTATAATATAACGTAATATGCAGTGTATCATTGAAAATACCTTATAATATAAAGTAATATGCAGTGTATCATTGAAAATACCTTATAAAATAACGTAATATGCAGTGTATCATTTAAAATACCTTATAATATAACGTAACATTTGCAGTCTATCATTGAAAATGGTTTATAATATAACGTAATATGCAGTGTATCATTGAAAATACCTTATACTATAACGTATTATGCTGTGTATCATTGAAAATACCTTATAAAATAACGTAATATGCAGTGTATCATTGAAAATACCTTATACTATAACGTATTATGCTGTGTATCATTGAAAATACATTATAATATAATGTAATATGCAGTGTATCATTGAAAATACCTTATAAAATAACGTAATATGCAGTTAATTGAAAATACCTTATACGATAAAGTAATATGCAGTGTATCATTGAAAATACCTTATAAAATAACGTAATATGCAGTGTATAATTGAAAATACCTTATACTATAACGTATTATGCTGTGTATCATTGAAAATACATTATAATATAATGTAATATGCAGTGTATCATTGAAAATACCTTATAAAATAACGTAATATGCAGTGTATCATTGAAAATACCTTATAATATAACGTAACATTTGCAGTGTATCATTGAAAATACCTTATAAAATAACGTAATATGCAGTGTATCATTGAAAATACCTTATACTATAACGTATTATGCTGTGTATCATTGAAAATACCTTATAAAATAACGTAATATGCAGTGTATCATTGAAAATACCTTATACTATAACGTATTATGCTGTGTATCATTGAAAATACATTATAATATAATGTAATATGCAGTGTATCATTGAAAATACCTTATAATATAACGTAATATGCAGTGTATCATTGAAAATACCTTATAAAATAACGTAATATGCAGTGTATAATTGAAAATACCTTATACTATAACGTATTATGCTGTGTATCATTGAAAATACATTACAATATAATGTAATATGCAGTGTATCATTGAAAATACATTATAATATAACGTAATATGCAGTGTATCATTGAAAATACCTTATAATATAACGTAACATTTGCAGTCTATCATTGAAAATGGTTTATAATATAACGTAATATGCAGTGTATCATTGAAAATACCTTATAAAATAACGTAATATGCAGTGTATCATTGAAAATACCTTATACTATAACGTATTATGCTGTGTATCATTGAAAATACATTACAATATAATGTAATATGCAGTGTATCATTGAAAATACCTTATAATATAAAGTAATATGCAGTGTATCATTGAAAATACCTTATAAAATAACGTAATATGCAGTGTATCATTGAAAATACCTTATACTATAACGTATTATGCTGTGTATCATTGAAAATACCTTATAAAATAACGTAATATGCAGTGTATCATTGAAAATACCTTATACTATAACGTATTATGCTGTGTATCATTGAAAATACATTATAATATAATGTAATATGCAGTGTATCATTGAAAATACCTTATAATATAACGTAATATGCAGTGTATCATTGAAAATACCTTATAAAATAACGTAATATGCAGTGTATAATTGAAAATACCTTATACTATAACGTATTATGCTGTGTATCATTGAAAATACATTACAATATAATGTAATATGCAGTGTATCATTGAAAATACATTATAAAATAACGTAATATGCAGTGTATCATTGAAAATACCTTATAATATAACGTAATATTTGCAGTCTATCATTGAAAATGGTTTATAATATAACGTAATATGCAGTGTATCATTGAAAATACCTTATAATATAAAGTAATATGCAGTGTATCATTGAAAATACCTTATAAAATAACGTAATATGCAGTGTATCATTGAAAATACCTTATACTATAACGTATTATGCTGTGTATTGAAAATACATTATAATATAATGTAATATGCAGTGTATCATTGAAAATACCTTATAATATAAAGTAATATGCAGTGTATCATTGAAAATACCTTATGAAATAACGTAATATGCAGTGTATCATTGAAAATACCTTATACTATTACGTATTATGCAGTGTATCATTGAAAATACCTTATAATATAACGTATTATACTGTGTATCATTGAAAATACATTATAATATTATGTAATATACAGTGTATCATTGAAAATGGCTTATAATATAACGTAATATGCAGTGTATCATTGAAAATACCTTATAATATACCGTAATATGCAGTGTATCATTGAAAATACCTTATAATATAATGTAATATGCAGTGTATCATTGAAAATACATTATAATATAATGTAATATGGAGTGTATCATTGAAAATACCTTATAATATAACGTAATATGCAGTGTATCATTGAAAATACCTTATAATATAACGTAATATGCAGTGTATCATTGAAAATACCTTATAATATAATGAAATATGCAGTGTATAATTGAAAATACATTATAATATAATGTAATATGCAGTGTATCATTGAAAATACATTATAAAATAACGTAATATGCAGTGTATCATTGAAAATACCTTATAATATAACGTAACATTTGCAGTCTATCATTGAAAATGGTTTATAATATAACGTAATATGCAGTGTATCATTGAAAATACCTTATAATATAAAGTAATATGCAGTGTATCATTGAAAATACCTTATAAAATAACGTAATATGCAGTGTATCATTGAAAATACCTTATAATATACCGTAATATGCAGTGTATCATTGAAAATACCTTATAATATAATGTAATATGCAGTGTATCATTGAAATTACCTTATAATATAAAGTAATATGCAGTGTATCATTGAAAATACCTTATAAAATAACGTAATATGCAGTGTATCATTGAAAATACCTTATACTATAACGTATTATGCTGTGTATCATTGAAAATACATTATAATATAATGTAAGATGCAGTGTATTATTGAAAATACCTTATAATATAATGTAATATGCAGTGTATCATTTAAAATACCTTATAATATAACGTAACATTTGCAGTCTATCATTGAAAATGGTTTATAATATAACGTAATATGCAGTGTATCATTGAAAATACCTTATAATATAAAGTAATATGCAGTGTATCATTGAAAATACCTTATAATATAAAGTAATATGCAGTGTATCATTGAAAATACCTTATAAAATAACGTAATATGCAGTGTATCATTGAAAATACCTTATAAAATAACGTAATATGCAGTGTATAATTGAAAATACCTTATACTATAACGTATTATGCTGTGTATCATTGAAAATACATTACATTATAATGTAATATGCAGTGTATCATTGAAAATACCTTATAATATAAAGTAATATGCAGTGTATCATTGAAAATACCTTATAAAATAACGTAATATGCAGTGTATCATTGAAAATACCTTATAAAATAACGTAATATGCAGTGTATAATTGAAAATACCTTATACTATAACGTATTATGCTGTGTATCATTGAAAATACATTACATTATAATGTAATATGCAGTGTATCATTGAAAATACCTTATAATATAAAGTAATATGCAGTGTATCATTGAAAATACCTTATAAAATAACGTAATATGCAGTGTATCATTGAAAATACCTTATAATATACCGTAATATGCAGTGTATCATTGAAAATACCTTATAATATAATGTAATATGCAGTGTATCATTGAAATTACCTTATAATATAAAGTAATATGCAGTGTATCATTGAAAATACCTTATAAAATAACGTAATATGCAGTGTATCATTGAAAATACCTTATACTATAACGTATTATGCTGTGTATCATTGAAAATACATTATAATATAATGTAAGATGCAGTGTATTATTGAAAATACCTTATAATATAATGTAATATGCAGTGTATCATTTAAAATACCTTATAATATAACGTAACATTTGCAGTCTATCATTGAAAATGGTTTATAATATAACGTAATATGCAGTGTATCATTGAAAATACCTTATAATATAAAGTAATATGCAGTGTATCATTGAAAATACCTTATAATATAAAGTAATATGCAGTGTATCATTGAAAATACCTTATAAAATAACGTAATATGCAGTGTATCATTGAAAATACCTTATAAAATAACGTAATATGCAGTGTATAATTGAAAATACCTTATACTATAACGTATTATGCTGTGTATCATTGAAAATACATTACATTATAATGTAATATGCAGTGTATCATTGAAAATACCTTATAATATAAAGTAATATGCAGTGTATCATTGAAAATACCTTATAAAATAACGTAATATGCAGTGTATCATTGAAAATACCTTATAAAATAACGTAATATGCAGTGTATAATTGAAAATACCTTATAAAATAACGTAATATGCAGTGTATCATTGAAAATACCTTATAATATAACGTAATATTTGCAGTCTATCATTGAAAATGGCTTATAATATAACGTAATATGCAGTGTATCATTGAAAATACCTTATAATATAACGTAATATGCAGTGTATCATTGTAAATACGTTATAATATAACGTAATATGCAGTGTATCATTGAAAATACCTTATAATATAACGTAATATGCAGTGTATCATTGAAAATACCTTATAATATAACGTAACATTTGCAGTCTATCATTGAAAATGGTTTATAATATAACGTAATATGCAGTGTATCATTGAAAATACCTTATAATATAAAGTAATATGCAGTGTATCATTGAAAATACCTTATAAAATAACGTAATATGCAGTGTATCATTGAAAATACCTTATACTATAACGTATTATGCTGTGTATCATTGAAAATACCTTATAAAATAACGTAATATGCAGTGTATCATTGAAAATACCTTATACTATAACGTATTATGCTGTGTATCATTGAAAATACATTATAATATAATGTAATATGCAGTGTATCATTGAAAATACCTTATAATATAACGTAATATGCAGTGTATCATTGAAAATACCTTATAAAATAACGTAATATGCAGTGTATAATTGAAAATACCTTATACTATAACGTATTATTCTGTGTATCATTGAAAATACATTATAAAATAACGTAATATGCAGTGTATAATTGAAAATACCTTATAAAATAACGTAATATGCAGTGTATCATTGAAAATACCTTATAATATAACGTAATATTTGCAGTCTATCATTGAAAATGGCTTATAATATAACGTAATATGCAGTGTATCATTGAAAATACCTTATAATATAACGTAATATGCAGTGTATCATTGTAAATACCTTATAATATAACGTAATATGCAGTGTATCATTGTAAATACCTTATAATATAACGTAATATGCAGTGTATCATTGAAAATACCTTATAATATAACGTAATATGCAGTGTATCATTGAAAATACCTTATAATATAACGTAACATTTGCAGTCTATCATTGAAAATGGTTTATAATATAACGTAATATGCAGTGTATCATTGAAAATACCTTATAATATAAAGTAATATGCAGTGTATCATTGAAAATACCGTATAAAATAACGTAATATGCAGTGTATCATTGAAAATACCTTATACTATAACGTATTATGCTGTGTATCATTGAAAATACATTACAATATAATGTAATATGCAGTGTATCATTGAAAATACCTTATAATATAAAGTAATATGCAGTGTATCATTGAAAATACCTTATAAAATAACGTAATATGCAGTGTATCATTGAAAATACCTTATACTATAACGTATTATGCTGTGTATCATTGAAAATACCTTATAAAATAACGTAATATGCAGTGTATCATTGAAAATACCTTATACTATAACGTATTATGCTGTGTATCATTGAAAATACATTATAATATAATGTAATATGCAGTGTATCATTGAAAATACCTTATAAAATAACGTAATATGCAGTGTATAATTGAAAATACCTTATACGATAAAGTAATATGCAGTGTATCATTGAAAATACCTTATAAAATAACGTAATATGCAGTGTATCATTGAAAATACCTTATACTATAACGTATTATGCTGTGTATCATTGAAAATACCTTATAAAATAACGTAATATGCAGTGTATCATTGAAAATACCTTATACTATAACGTATTATGCTGTGTATCATTGAAAATACATTATAATATAATGTAATATGCAGTGTATCATTGAAAATACCTTATAATATAACGTAATATGCAGTGTATCATTGAAAATACCTTATAAAATAACGTAATATGCAGTGTATAATTGAAAATACCTTATACTATAACGTATTATGCTGTGTATCATTGAAAATACATTACAATATAATGTAATATGCAGTGTATCATTGAAAATACATTATAAAATAACGTAATATGCAGTGTATCATTGAAAATACCTTATAATATAACGTAACATTTGCAGTCTATCATTGAAAATGGTTTATAATATAACGTAATATGCAGTGTATCATTGAAAATACCTTATAATATAAAGTAATATGCAGTGTATCATTGAAAATACCTTATAAAATAACGTAATATGCAGTGTATCATTGAAAATACCTTATACTATAACGTATTATGCTGTGTATTGAAAATACATTATAATATAATGTAATATGCAGTGTATCATTGAAAATACCTTATAATATAAAGTAATATGCAGTGTATCATTGAAAATACCTTATACTATAACGTATTATGCTGTGTATCATTGAAAATACATTATAATATAATGTAATATGCAGTGTATCATTGAAAATACCTTATAATATAACGTAATATGCAGTGTATCATTGAAAATACCTTATAATATAACGTATTATACTGTGTATCATTGAAAATACATTATAATATTATGTAATATACAGTGTATCATTGAAAATGGCTTATAATATAACGTAATATGCAGTGTATCATTGAAAATACCTTATAATATACCGTAATATGCAGTGTATCATTGAAAATACCTTATAATATAATGTAATATGCAGTGTATCATTGAAAATACATTATAATATAATGTAATATGGAGTGTATCATTGAAAATACCTTATAATATAACGTAATATGCAGTGTATCATTGAAAATACCTTATAATATAACGTAATATGCAGTGTATCATTGAAAATACCTTATAATATAATGAAATATGCAGTGTATAATTGAAAATACATTATAATATAATGTAATATGCAGTGTATCATTGAAAATACATTATAAAATAACGTAATATGCAGTGTATCATTGAAAATACCTTATAATATAACGTAACATTTGCAGTCTATCATTGAAAATGGTTTATAATATAACGTAATATGCAGTGTATCATTGAAAATACCTTATAATATAAAGTAATATGCAGTGTATCATTGAAAATACCTTATAAAATAACGTAATATGCAGTGTATCATTGAAAATACCTTATAATATACCGTAATATGCAGTGTATCATTGAAAATACCTTATAATATAATGTAATATGCAGTGTATCATTGAAAATACCTTATAATATAAAGTAATATGCAGTGTATCATTGAAAATACCTTATAAAATAACGTAATATGCAGTGTATCATTGAAAATACCTTATACTATAACGTATTATGCTGTGTATCATTGAAAATACATTATAATATAATGTAATATGCAGTGTATTATTGAAAATACCTTATAATATAATGTAATATGCAGTGTATCATTTAAAATACCTTATAATATAACGTAACATTTGCAGTCTATCATTGAAAATGGTTTATAATATAACGTAATATGCAGTGTATCATTGAAAATACCTTATAATATAAAGTAATATGCAGTGTATCATTGAAAATACCTTATAATATAAAGTAATATGCAGTGTATCATTGAAAATACCTTATAAAATAACGTAATATGCAGTGTATCATTGAAAATACCTTATAAAATAACGTAATATGCAGTGTATAATTGAAAATACCTTATACTATAACGTATTATGCTGTGTATCATTGAAAATACATTATATTGTAATGTAATATGCAGTGTATCATTGAAAATACCTTATAATATAAAGTAATATGCAGTGTATCATTGAAAATACCTTATAAAATAACGTAATATGCAGTGTATCATTGAAAATACCTTATAAAATAACGTAATATGCAGTGTATAATTGAAAATACCTTATACTATAACGTATTATGCTGTGTATCATTGAAAATACATTACATTATAATGTAATATGCAGTGTATCATTGAAAATACCTTATAATATAAAGTAATATGCAGTGTATCATTGAAAATACCTTATAATATAACGTAATATGCAGTGTATCATTGAAAATACCTTATAAAATAACGTAATATGCAGTGTATAATTGAAAATACCTTATAAAATAACGTAATATGCAGTGTATCATTGAAAATACCTTATAATATAACGTAATATTTGCAGTCTATCATTGAAAATGGCTTATAATATAACGTAATATGCAGTGTATCATTGAAAATACCTTATAATATAACGTAATATGCAGTGTATCATTGTAAATACGTTATAATATAACGTAATATGCAGTGTATCATTGAAAATACCTTATAATATAACGTAATATGCAGTGTATCATTGAAAATACCTTATAATATAACGTAACATTTGCAGTCTATCATTGAAAATGGTTTATAATATAACGTAATATGCAGTGTATCATTGAAAATACCTTATAATATAAAGTAATATGCAGTGTATCATTGAAAATACCTTATAAAATAACGTAATATGCAGTGTATCATTGAAAATACCTTATACTATAACGTATTATGCTGTGTATCATTGAAAATACCTTATAAAATAACGTAATATGCAGTGTATCATTGAAAATACCTTATACTATAACGTATTATGCTGTGTATCATTGAAAATACATTATAATATAATGTAATATGCAGTGTATCATTGAAAATACCTTATAATATAACGTAATATGCAGTGTATCATTGAAAATACCTTATAAAATAACGTAATATGCAGTGTATAATTGAAAATACCTTATACTATAACGTATTATGCTGTGTATCATTGAAAATACATTATAAAATAACGTAATATGCAGTGTATCATTGAAAATACCTTATAATATAACGTAATATGCAGTGTATCATTGAAAATACCTTATAATATAACGTAATATTTGCAGTCTATCATTGAAAATGGCTTATAATATAACGTAATATGCAGTGTATCATTGAAAATACCTTATAATATAACGTAATATGCAGTGTATCATTGTAAATACCTTATAATATAACGTAATATGCAGTGTATCATTGTAAATACCTTATAATATAACGTAATATGCAGTGTATCATTGAAAATACCTTCTAATATAACGTAATATGCAGTGTATCATTGAAAATACCTTATAATATAACGTAACATTTGCAGTCTATCATTGAAAATGGTTTATAATATAACGTAATATGCAGTGTATCATTGAAAATACCTTATAATATAAAGTAATATGCAGTGTATCATTGAAAATACCGTATAAAATAACGTAATATACAGTGTATCATTGAAAATACCTTATACTATAACGTATTATGCTGTGTATCATTGAAAATACATTACAATATAATGTAATATGCAGTGTATCATTGAAAATACCTTATAATATAAAGTAATATGCAGTGTATCATTGAAAATACCTTATAAAATAACGTAATATGCAGTGTATCATTGAAAATACCTTATACTATAACGTATTATGCTGTGTATCATTGAAAATACCTTATAAAATAACGTAATATGCAGTGTATCATTGAAAATACCTTATACTATAACGTATTATGCTGTGTATCATTGAAAATACATTATAATATAATGTAATATGCAGTGTATCATTGAAAATACCTTATAAAATAACGTAATATGCAGTGTATAATTGAAAATACCTTATACGATAAAGTAATATGCAGTGTATCATTGAAAATACCTTATAAAATAACGTAATATGCAGTGTATAATTGAAAATACCTTATACTATAACGTATTATGCTGTGTATCATTGAAAATACATTATAATATAATGTAATATGCAGTGTATCATTGAAAATACATTATAAAATAACGTAATATGCAGTGTATCATTGAAAATACCTTATAATATAACGTAACATTTGCAGTCTATCATTGAAAATGGTTTATAATATAACGTAATATGCAGTGTATCATTGAAAATACCTTATAATATAACGTAATATGCAGTGTATCATTGTAAATACCTTATAATATAACGTAATATGCAGTGTATCATTGTAAATACCTTATAATATAACGTAATATGCAGTGTATCATTGAAAATACCTTATACTATAACGTAATATGCAGTGTATCATTGAAAATACCTTATAATATAACGTAACATTTGCAGTCTATCATTGAAAATGGTTTATAATATAACGTAATATGCAGTGTATCATTGAAAATACCTTATAATATAAAGTAATATGCAGTGTATCATTGAAAATACCGTATAAAATAACGTAATATACAGTGTATCATTGAAAATACCTTATACTATAACGTATTATGCTGTGTATCATTGAAAATACATTACAATATAATGTAATATGCAGTGTATCATTGAAAATACCTTATAATATAAAGTAATATGCAGTGTATCATTGAAAATACCTTATAAAATAACGTAATATGCAGTGTATCATTGAAAATACCTTATACTATAACGTATTATGCTGTGTATCATTGAAAATACCTTATAAAATAACGTAATATGCAGTGTATCATTGAAAATACCTTATACTATAACGTATTATGCTGTGTATCATTGAAAATACATTATAATATAATGTAATATGCAGTGTATCATTGAAAATACCTTATAAAATAACGTAATATGCAGTGTATAATTGAAAATACCTTATACGATAAAGTAATATGCAGTGTATCATTGAAAATACCTTATAAAATAACGTAATATGCAGTGTATAATTGAAAATACCTTATACTATAACGTATTATGCTGTGTATCATTGAAAATACCTTATAATATAATGTAATATGCAGTGTATCATTGAAAATACATTATAAAATAACGTAATATGCAGTGTATCATTGAAAATACCTTATAATATAACGTAACATTTGCAGTCTATCATTGAAAATGGTTTATAATATAACGTAATATGCAGTGTATCATTGAAAATACCTTATAATATAAAGTAATATGCAGTGTATCATTGAAAATACCTTATAAAATAACGTAATATGCAGTGTATCATTGAAAATACCTTATAATATACCGTAATATGCAGTGTATCATTGAAAATACCTTATAATATAATGTAATATGCAGTGTATCATTGAAATTACCTTATAATATAAAGTAATATGCAGTGTATCATTGAAAATATCTTATAAAATAACGTAATATGCAGTGTATCATTGAAAATACCTTATACTATAACGTATTATGCTGTGTATCATTGAAAATACATTATAATATAATGTAATATGCAGTGTATTATTGAAAATACCTTATAATATAATGTAATATGCAGTGTATCATTTAAAATACCTTATAATATAACGTAACATTTGCAGTCTATCATTGAAAATGGTTTATAATATAACGTAATATGCAGTGTATCATTGAAAATACCTTATACTATAACGTATTATGCTGTGTATCATTGAAAATACCTTATAAAATAACGTAATATGCAGTGTATCATTGAAAATACCTTATACTATAACGTATTATGCTGTGTATCATTGAAAATACATTATAATATAATGTAATATGCAGTGTATCATTGAAAATACCTTATAAAATAACGTAATATGCAGTGTATAATTGAAAATACCTTATACGATAAAGTAATATGCAGTGTATCATTGAAAATACCTTATAAAATAACGTAATATGCAGTGTATAATTGAAAATACCTTATACTATAACGTATTATGCTGTGTATCATTGAAAATACATTATAATATAATGTAATATGCAGTGTATCATTGAAAATACATTATAAAATAACGTAATATGCAGTGTATCATTGAAAATACCTTATAATATAACGTAACATTTGCAGTGTATCATTGAAAATACCTTATAAAATAACGTAATATGCAGTGTATCATTGAAAATACCTTATACTATAACGTATTATGCTGTGTATCATTGAAAATACCTTATAAAATAACGTAATATGCAGTGTATCATTGAAAATACCTTATACTATAACGTATTATGCTGTGTATCATTGAAAATACATTATAATATAATGTAATATGCAGTGTATATTTGAAAATACCTTATAATATAACGTAATATGCAGTGTATCATTGAAAATACCTTATAAAATAACGTAATATGCAGTGTATAATTGAAAATACCTTATACTATAACGTATTATGCTGTGTATCATTGAAAATACATTATAAAATAACGTAATATGCAGTGTATAATTGAAAATACCTTATAAAATAACGTAATATGCAGTGTATCATTGAAAATACCTTATAATATAACGTAATATTTGCAGTCTATCATTGAAAATACCTTATACTATAACGTATTATGCTGTGTATCATTGAAAATACATTACATTATAATGTAATATGCAGTGTATCATTGAAAATACCTTATAATATAAAGTAATATGCAGTGTATCATTGAAAATACCTTATAAAATAACGTAATATGCAGTGTATCATTGAAAATACCTTATAAAATAACGTAATATGCAGTGTATAATTGAAAATACCTTATAAAATAACGTAATATGCAGTGTATCATTGAAAATACCTTATAATATAACGTAATATTTGCAGTCTATCATTGAAAATGGCTTATAATATAACGTAATATGCAGTGTATCATTGAAAATACCTTATAATATAACGTAATATGCAGTGTATCATTGTAAATACGTTATAATATAACGTAATATGCAGTGTATCATTGAAAATACCTTCTAATATAACGTAATATGCAGTGTATCATTGAAAATACCTTATAATATACCGTAATATGCAGTGTATCATTGAAAATACCTTATAATATAATGTAATATGCAGTGTATCATTGAAATTACCTTATAATATAAAGTAATATGCAGTGTATCATTGAAAATACCTTATAAAATAACGTAATATGCAGTGTATCATTGAAAATACCTTATACTATAACGTATTATGCTGTGTATCATTGAAAATACATTATAATATAATGTAAGATGCAGTGTATTATTGAAAATACCTTATAATATAATGTAATATGCAGTGTATCATTTAAAATACCTTATAATATAACGTAACATTTGCAGTCTATCATTGAAAATGGTTTATAATATAACGTAATATGCAGTGTATCATTGAAAATACCTTATAATATAAAGTAATATGCAGTGTATCATTGAAAATACCTTATAATATAAAGTAATATGCAGTGTATCATTGAAAATACCTTATAAAATAACGTAATATGCAGTGTATCATTGAAAATACCTTATAAAATAACGTAATATGCAGTGTATAATTGAAAATACCTTATACTATAACGTATTATGCTGTGTATCATTGAAAATACATTATAATATAATGTAATATGCAGTGTATCATTGAAAATACATTATAAAATAACGTAATATGCAGTGTATCATTGAAAATACCTTATAATATAACGTAACATTTGCAGTCTATCATTGAAAATGGTTTATAATATAACGTAATATGCAGTGTATCATTGAAAATACCTTATAATATAAAGTAATATGCAGTGTATCATTGAAAATACCTTATAAAATAACGTAATATGCAGTGTATCATTGAAAATACCTTATACTATAACGTATTATGCTGTGTATTGAAAATACATTATAATATAATGTAATATGCAGTGTATCATTGAAAATACCTTATAATATAAAGTAATATGCAGTGTATCATTGAAAATACCTTATGAAATAACGTAATATGCAGTGTATCATTGAAAATACCTTATACTATTACGTATTATGCAGTGTATCATTGAAAATACCTTATAATATAACGTATTATACTGTGTATCATTGAAAATACATTATAATATTATGTAATATACAGTGTATCATTGAAAATGGCTTATAATATAACGTAATATGCAGTGTATCATTGAAAATACATTATAATATAATGTAATATGCAGTGTATTATTGAAAATACCTTATAATATAATGTAATATGCAGTGTATCATTTAAAATACCTTATAATATAACGTAACATTTGCAGTCTATCATTGAAAATGGTTTAAAATATAACGTAATATGCAGTCAGT
>CAKAJI010000333.1:0-33132 GCA_916610255.1 Lasioglossum lativentre
TAATATAACGTAATATGCAGTGTATCATTGAAAATACCTTATAATATATCGTTATTTGTAGTGTATCTTTGAAAATACCTTATAATATAACGTAATATGCAGTGTATCATTGAAAATACCTTATAATATATAGTAGTTTATCATTGAAAATACCTTATAATATAACTTAATATGCAGTGTATCATTGAATATACCTTATGATATAACGTAATTTGTAGTGTATCATTGAAAATACCTTATAATATATAGTAGTTTATCATTGAAAATACCTTATAATATAACGTAATATGCAGTGTATCATTGAAAATACCTTATAATATAACGTAATATGCAGTGTATCATTGAAAATACCTTATAATATAACGTAATATGCAGTGTATCATTGAAAATACCTTCCCATATAACGTAATATGCAGTGTATCATTGAAAATACCTTAGAATATATGGTAATTCTTGTCTATCAATGAAAATACCTTATAATATAACGTAATATGCAGTGTATCATTGAAAATACATTCCCATATAACGTAATATGCAGTGTATCATTGAAAATACCTTATAATATAACGTAATATGCAGTGTATCATTGAAAATACCTTTTAATATAACGTAATATGCAGTGTATCATTGAAAATACCTTCCCATATAACGTAATATGCAGTGTATCATTGAAAATATCTTATAATATATCGTAATTTGTAGTGTATCAATGAAAATACCTTCTCATATAACGTAATATGCAGTGTATCATTGAAAATACCTTATAATATATCGTTATTTGTAGTGTATCTTTGAAAATACCTTATAATATAACGTAATATGCAGTGTATCATTGAAAATACCTTATAATATATAGTAGTTTATCATTGAAAATACCTTATAATATAACTTAATATGCAGTGTATCATTGAAAATACCTTATGATATAAAGTAATTTGTAGTGTATCATTGAAAATACCTTATAATATATAGTAGTTTATCATTGAAAATACCTTATAATATAACGTAATATGCAGTGTATCATTGAAAATACCTATAATATAACGTAATATGCAGTGTATCATTGAAAATACCTTATAATATAACGTAAATATGCAGTGTATCATTGAAAATACCTTCCCATATAACGTAATATGCAGTGTATCATTGAAAATACCTTAGAAAATATGGTAATTCTTGTCTATCAATGAAAATACCTTATAATATAACGTAATATGCAGTGTATCATTGAAAATACCTTCCCATATAACGTAATATGCAGTGTATCATTGAAAATACCTTATAATATAACGTAATATGCAGTGTATCATTGAAAATACCTTATAATATAAACGTAATATGCAGTGTATCATTGAAAATACCTTCCCATATAACGTAATATGCAGTGTATCATTGAAAATACCTTATAATATAACGTAATATGCAGTGTATCATTGAAAATACCTTCCCATATAACGTAATATGCAGTGTATCATTGAAAATACCTTCCCATATAAGTAATATGCAGTGTATCATTGAAAATACCTTATAATATAACGTAATATGCAGTGTATCATTGAAAATACCTTATAATATAACGTAATATGCAGTGTATCATTGAAAATTACCTTATAATATAACGTAATATGCAGTGTATCATTGAAAATACCTTCCCATATACGTAATATGCAGTGTATC
This sequence comes from Lasioglossum lativentre, assembly GCA_916610255.1. Classification (NCBI taxonomy): domain Eukaryota; kingdom Metazoa; phylum Arthropoda; class Insecta; order Hymenoptera; family Halictidae; genus Lasioglossum; species Lasioglossum lativentre. Next base: position 1,678 of record CAKAJI010000333.1, read on the forward strand.
ATTGAAAATACCTTATAATATATCGTAATTGTAGTGTATCAATGAAAAAACCCTCTCATAAAACGTAATATGCAGTGTATCATTGAAAAATACCTTATAATATATCGTTATTTGTAGTGTATCTTTGAAAATACCTTATAATATAACGTAATATGCAGTGTATCATTGAAAATACCTTATGATATACCGTAATATGCAGTGTATCATTGAAAATACCTTATAATATAACGTAATATGCAGTGTATCATTGAAAATACCTTATAATATAACGTAATATGCAGTGTATCATTGAAAATACCTTCCCTATAACGTAATATGCAGTGTATCATTGAAAATATCTTATAATATATCGTTATTTGTAGTGTATCTTTGAAAATACCTTATAATATAACGTAATATGCAGTGTATCATTGAAAATACCTTATGATATACCGTAATATGCAGTGTATCATTGAAAATACCTTATAATATAACGTAATATGCAGTGTATCATTGAAAATACCTTATAATATAACGTAATATGCAGTGTATCATTGAAAATACCTTCCCATATAACGTAATATGCAGTGTATCATTGAAAATATCTTATAATATATCGTAATTTGTAGTGTATCAATGAAAATACCTTCTCATATAACGTAATATGCAGTGTATCATTGAAAATACCTTATAATATAAAGTAGTTTATCATTGAAAATACCTTATAATATAACTTAATATGCAGGTGTATCATTGAATTATACCTTATGATATAACGTAATTTGTAGTGTATCATTGAAAATACCTTATAATATATAGTAGTTTATCATTGAAAATACCTTATAATATAACGTAATATGCAGTGTATCATTGAAAATACCTTATAATATAACGTAATATGCAGTGTATCATTGAAAATACCTTCCCATATAACGTAATATGCAGTGTATCATTGAAAATACCTTATGATATAACGTAATTTGTAGTGTATCATTGAAAATACCTTATAATATATAGTAGTTTATCATTGAAAATACCTTATAATATAACTTAATATGCAGTGTATCATTGAAAATACCTTATGATATACCGTAATATGCAGTGTATCATTGAAAATACCTTCCCATATAACGTAATATGCAGTGTATCATTGAAAATACCTTATAATAAAACGTAGTATGCAGTGTATCATTGAAAATACCTTATAATATAACGTAATATGCAGTCTATCATTGAAAATACCTTATAATATAACGTAATATGCAGTGTATCATTGAAAATACCTTCTCATATAACGTAATATGCAGTGTATCATTGAAAATACCTTATAATATATCGTTATTTGTAGTGTATCTTTGAAAATACCTTATAATATAACGTAATATGCAGTGTATCATTGAAAATACCTTATAATATATAGTAGTTTATCATTGAAAATACCTTATAATATAACTTAATATGCAGTGTATCATTGAATATACCTTATGATATAACGTAATTTGTAGTGTATCATTGAAAATACCTTATAATATATAGTAGTTTATCATTGAAAATACCTTATAATATAACGTAATATGCAGTGTATCATTGAAAATACCTTATAATATAACGTAATATGCAGTGTATCATTGAAAATACCTTATAATATAACGTAATATGCAGTGTATCATTGAAAATACCTTCCCATATAACGTAATATGCAGTGTATCATTGAAAATACCTTAGAATATATGGTAATTCTTGTCTATCAATGAAAATACCTTATAATATAACGTAATATGCAGTGTATCATTGAAAATACATTCCCATATAACGTAATATGCAGTGTATCATTGAAAATACCTTATAATATAACGTAATATGCAGTGTATCATTGAAAATACCTTATAATATAACGTAATATGCAGTGTATCATTGAAAATTACCTTCCCATATAACGTAATATGCAGTGTATCATTGAAAATATCTTATAATATATCGTAATTTGTAGTGTATCAATGAAAAATACCTTCTCATATAACGTAATATGCAGGTGTATCATTGAAAATACCTTATAATATATCGTTATTTGTAGTGTATCTTTGAAAATACCTTATAATATAACGTAATATGCAGTGTATCATTGAAAATACCTTATAATATATAGTAGTTTATCATTGAAAATACCTTATAATATAACTTAATATGCAGTGTATCATTGAATATACCAAATGATATAACGTAATTTGTAGTGTATCATTGAAAATACCTTATAATATATAGTAGTTTATCATTGAAAATACCTTATAATATAACGTAATATGCAGTGTATCATTTGAAAATACCTTATAATATAACGTAATATGCAGTGTATCATTTGAAAATACCTTATAATATAACGTAATATGCAGTGTATCATTGAAAATACCTTCCCAATATAACGTAATATGCAGTGTATCATTGAAAATACCTTAGAATATATGGTAATTCTTGTCTATCAATGAAAATACCTTATAATATAACGTAATATGCAGTGTATCATTGAAAATACATTCCCATATAACGTAATATGCAGTGTATCATTGAAAATACCTTATAATATAACGTAATATGCAGTGTATCATTGCAAATACCTTATAATATAACGTAATATGCAGTGTATCATTGAAAATACCTTCCCATATAACGTAATATGCAGTGTATCATTGAAAATACCTTATAATATAACGTAATATGCAGTGTATCATTGAAAATACCTTCCCATATAACGTAATATGCAGTGTATCATTGAAAATACCTTCCCATATAACGTAATATGCAGTGTATCATTGAAAATACCTTATAATATAACGTAATATGCAGTGTATCATTGAAAATACCTTATAATATAACGTAATATGCAGTGTATCATTGAAAATACCTTATAATATAACGTAATATGCAGTGTATCATTGAAAATACCTTATAATATAACGTAATATGCAGTGTATCATTGAAAATACCTTATAATATAACGTAATATGCAGTGTATCATTGAAAATATCTTATAATATAACGTAATATGCAGTGTATCATTGAAAATACCTTAGAATACGTATTAGTTTATCATTGAAAATACCTTATAATATATAGTAGTTTATCATTGAAAATACCTTATAATATAACGTAATATGCAGTGTATCATTGAAAATACCTTATAATATAACGTAGTATGCAGTGTATCATTGAAAATACCTTATAACATAACGTAATATGCAGTGTATCATTGAAAATACCTTATAATATATAGTAGTTTATCATTGAAAATACCTTATAATATAACTTAATATGCAGTGTATCATTGAAAATACCTTATGATATACCGTAATATGCAGTGTATCATTGAAAATACCTTCCCATATAACCTTAATATGCAGTGTATCATTGAAAATACCTTATAATATAACGTAATATGCAGTGTATCATTGAAAATACCTTATAATATAACGTAATATGCAGTGTACCATTGAAAATACCTTATAATATAACGTAATATGCAGTGTATCATTGAAAATACCATAATAATATATCGTAATATGCAGTGTATCATTGAAAATACCTTATAATATAACGTAATATGCAGTGTATCATTGAAAATACCTTCCCATATAACGTAATATGCAGTGTATCATTGAAAATACCTTATAATATATCGTAATTTGTAGTGTATCAATGAAAAAACCTTCTCATAAAACGTAATATGCAGTGTATCATTGAAAATACCTTATAATATATCGTTATTTGTAGTGTATCTTTGAAAATACCTTATAATATAACGTAATATGCAGTGTATCATTGAAAATACCTTCCCATATAACGTAATATGCAGTGTATCATTGAAAATATCTTATAATATATCGTTATTTGTAGTGTATCTTTGAAAATACCTTATAATATAACGTAATATGCAGTGTATCATTGAAAATACCTTATGATATACCGTAATATGCAGTGTATCATTGAAAATACCTTATAATATAACGTAATATGCAGTGTATCATTGAAAATACCTTATAATATAACGTAATATGCAGTGTATCATTGAAAATACCTTCCCATATAACGTAATATGCAGTGTATCATTGAAAATATCTTATAATATATCGTAATTTGTAGTGTATCAATGAAAATACCTTCTCATATAACGTAATATGCAGTGTATCATTGAAAATACCTTATATATATCGTTATTTGTAGTGTATCTTTGAAAATACCTTATAATATAACGTAATATGCAGTGTATCATTGAAAATACCTTATAATATATAGTAGTTTATCATTGAAAATACCTTATAATATAACTTAATATGCAGTGTATCATTGAATATACCTTATGATATAACGTAATTTGTAGTGTATCATTGAAAATACCTTATAATATATAGTAGTTTATCATTGAAAATACCTTATAATATAACGTAATATGCAGTGTATCATTGAAAATACCTTATAATATAACGTAATATGCAGTGTATCATTGAAAATACCTTCCCATATAACGTAATATGCAGTGTATCATTGAAAATACCTTATGATATAACGTAATTTGTAGTGTATCATTGAAAATACCTTATAATATATAGTAGTTTATCATTGAAAATACCTTATAATATAACTTAATATGCAGTGTATCATTGAAAATACCTTATGATATACCGTAATATGCAGTGTATCATTGAAAATACCTTCCCATATAACGTAATATGCAGTGTATCATTGAAAATACCTTATAATATAACGTAATATGCAGTGTATCATTGAAAATACCTTATAATATAACGTAATATGCAGTGTATCATTGAAAATACCTTATAATATAACGTAATATGCAGTGTATCATTGAAAATACCATATAATATAACGTAATATGCAGTGTATCATTGAAAATACCTTATAATATAACGTAATATGCAGTGTATCATTGAAAATACCTTCCCATATAACGTAATATGCAGTGTATCATTGAAAATACCTTATAATATATCGTAATTTGTAGTGTATCAATGAAAAAACCTTCTCATAAAACGTAATATGCAGTGTATCAATTGAAAATACCTTATAATATATCGTTATTTGTAGTGTATCTTTGAAAATACCTTATAATATAACGTAATATGCAGTGTATCATTGAAAATACCTTATGATATACCGTAATATGCAGTGTATCATTGAAAATACCTTATAATTTAACGTAATATGCAGTGTATCATTGAAAATACCCTTATAATATAACGTAATATGCAGTGTATCATTGAAAATACCTTCCCATATAACGTAATATGCAGTGTATCATTGAAAATATCTTATAATATATCGTTATTTGTAGTGTATCTTTGAAAATACCTTATAATATAACGTAATATGCAGTGTATCATTGAAAATACCTTATGATATACCGTAATATGCAGTGTATCATTGAAAATACCTTATAATATAACGTAATATTACGGTATATCATTGAAAATACCCTTATAATATAACGTAATATGCAGTGTATCATTGAAAATACCTTATAATATAACGTAATATGCAGTGTATCATTGAAAATATCTTATAATATAACGTAATATGCAGTGTATCATTGAAAATACCTTAGAATACGTAGTAGTTTATCATTGAAAATACCTTATAATATATAGTAGTTTATCATTGAAAATACCTTATAATATAACGTAATATGCAGTGTATCATTGAAAATACCTTATAATATAACGTAGTATGCAGTGTATCATTGAAAATACCTTATAATATAACGTAATATGCAGTCTATCATTGAAAATACCTTATAATATAACGTAATATGCAGTGTATCATTGAAAATACCTTCCCATATAACGTAATATGCAGTGTATCATTGAAAATACCTTCCCATATAACGTAATATGCAGTGTATCATTGAAAATACCTTATGATATAACGTAATTTGTAGTGTATCATTGAAAATACCTTATAATATATAGTAGTTTATCATTGAAAATACCTTATAATATAACTTAATATGCAGTGTATCATTGAAAATACCTTCCCATATAACGTAATATGCAGTGTATCATTGAAAATACCTTTCCCATATAACGTAATATGCAGTGTATCATTGAAAATACCTTATAATATAACGTAATATGCAGTGTATCATTGAAAATACCTTATAATATAACGTAATATGCAGTGTATCATTGAAAATACCTTATAATATAACGTAATATGCAGTGTATCATTGAAAATACCTTATAATATAACGTAATATGCAGTGTATCATTGAAAATACCTTATAATATAACGTAATATGCAGTGTATCATTGAAAATATCTTATAATATAACGTAATATGCAGTGTATCATTGAAAATACCTTAGAATACGTATTAGTTTATCATTGAAAATACCTTATAATATATAGTAGTTTATCATTGAAAATACCTTATAATATAACGTAATATGCAGTGTATCATTGAAAATACCTTATAATATAACGTAGTATGCAGTGTATCATTGAAAATACCTTATAATATAACGTAATATGCAGTCTATCATTGAAAATACCTTATAATATAACGTAATATGCAGTGTATCATTGAAAATACCTTATAATATAACGTAATATGCAGTGTATCATTGAAAATACCTTCCCATATAACGTAATATGCAGTGTATCATTGAAAAATACCTTATAATATATCGTAATTTGTAGTGTATCAATGAAAAAACCTTCTCATAAAACGTAATATGCAGTGTATCATTGAAAATACCTTATAATATAACGTAATATGCAGTGTATCATTGAAAATACCTTATAATATAACGTAATATGCAGTGTATCATTGAAAATACCATATAATATAACGTAATATGCAGTGTATCATTGAAAATACCTTATAATATAACGTAATATGCAGTGTATCATTGAAAATACCTTCCCATATAACGTAATATGCAGTGTATCATTGAAAATACCTTATAATATATCGTAATTTGTAGTGTATCAATGAAAAAACCTTCTCATAAAACGTAATATGCAGTGTATCATTGAAAATACCTTATAATATATCGTTATTTGTAGTGTATCTTTGAAAATACCTTATAATATAACGTAATATGCAGTGTATCATTGAAAATACCTTATGATATACCGTAATATGCAGTGTATCATTGAAAATACCTTATAATATAACGTAATATGCAGTGTATCATTGAAAATACCTTATGATATACCGTAATATGCAGTGTATCATTGAAAATACCTTATAATATAACGTAATATGCAGTGTATCATTGAAAATACCTTATAATATAACGTAATATGCAGTGTATCATTGAAAATACCTTATAATATAACGTAATATGCAGTGTATCATTGAAAATATCTTATAATATAACGTAATATGCAGGTTATCATTGAAAATACCTTAGAATACGTAGTAGTTTATCATTGAAAATACCTTATAATATATAGTAGTTTATCATTGAAAATACCTTATAATATAACGTAATATGCAGTGTAATCATTGAAAATACCTTATAATATAACGTAGTATGCAGTGTATCATTGAAAATACCTTATAATATAACGTAATATGCAGTCTATCATTGAAAATACCTTATAATATAACGTAATATGCAGTGTATCATTGAAAATACCTTATAATATAACGTAATATGCAGTGTATCATTGAAAATACCTTCCCATATAACGTAATATGCAGTGTATCATTGAAAATACCTTATGATATAACGTAATTTGTAGTGTATCATTGAAAATACCTTATAATATAACGTAATATGCAGTGTATCATTGAAAATACCTTATAATATAACGTAGTATGCAGTGTATCATTGAAAATACCTTATAATATAACGTAATATGCAGTCTATCATTGAAAATACCTTATAATATAACGTAATATGCAGTGTATCATTGAAAATACCTTATAATATAACGTAATATGCAGTGTATCATTGAAAATACCTTCCCATATAACGTAATATGCAGTGTATCATTGAAAATACCTTATGATATAACGTAATTTGTAGTGTATCATTGAAAATACCTTATAATATATAGTAGTTTATCATTGAAAATACCTTATAATATAACTTAATATGCAGTGTATCATTGAAAATACCTTATGATATACCGTAATATGCAGTGTATCATTGAAAATACCTTCCCATATAACCTTAATATGCAGTGTATCATTGAAAATACCTTATAATATAACGTAATATGCAGTGTATCATTGAAAATACCTTATAATATAACGTAATATGCAGTGTATCATTGAAAATACCTTATAATATAACGTAATATGCAGTGTATCATTGAAAATACCATATAATATAACGTAATATGCAGTGTATCATTGAAAATACCTTATAATATAACGTAATATGCAGTGTATCATTGAAAATACCTTCCCATATAACGTAATATGCAGTGTATCATTGAAAATACCTTATAATATATCGTAATTTGTAGTGTATCAATGAAAAAAACCTTCTCATAAAACGTAATATGCAGTGTATCATTGAAAATACCTTATAATATATCGTTATTTGTAGTGTATCTTTGAAAATACCTTATAATATAACGTAATATGCAGTGTATCATTGAAAATACCTTATGATATACCGTAATATGCAGTGTATCATTGAAAATACCTTATAATATAACGTAATATGCAGTGTATCATTGAAAATACCTTATAATATAACGTAATATGCAGTGTATCATTGAAAATACCTTCCCATATAACGTAATATGCAGTGTATCATTGAAAATATCTTATAATATATCGTTATTTGTAGTGTATCTTTGAAAATACCTTATAATAATAACGTAATATGCAGTGTATCATTGAAAATACCTTATGATATACCGTAATATGCAGTGTATCATTGAAAATACCTTATAATATAACGTAATATGCAGTGTATCATTGAAAATACCTTATAATATAACGTAATATGCAGTGTATCATTGAAAATACCTTCCCATATAACGTAATATGCAGTGTATCATTGAAAATATCTTATAATATATCGTAATTTGTAGTGTATCAATGAAAATACCTTCTCATATAACGTAATATGCAGTGTATCATTGAAAATACCTTATAATATATCGTTATTTGTAGTGTATCGTTGAAAATACCTTATAATATAACGTAATATGCAGTGTATCATTGAAAATACCTTATAATATATAGTAGTTTATCATTGAAAATACCTTATAATATAACTTAATATGCAGTGTATCATTGAATATACCTTATGATATAACGTAATTTGTAGTGTATCATTGAAAATACCTTATAATATATAGTAGTTTATCATTGAAAATACCTTATAATATAACGTAATATGCAGTGTATCATTGAAAATACCTTATAATATAACGTAATATGCAGTGTATCATTGAAAATACCTTCCCATATAACGTAATATGCAGTGTATCATTGAAAATACCTTATGATATAACGTAATTTGTAGTGTATCATTGAAAATACCTTATAATATATAGTAGTTTATCATTGAAAATACCTTATAATATAACTTAATATGCAGTGTATCATTGAAAATACCTTATAATATATCGTAATTTGTAGTGTATCAATGAAAAAACCTTCTCATAAAACGTAATATGCAGTGTATCATTGAAAATACCTTATAATATATCGTTATTTGTAGTGTATCTTTGAAAATACCTTATAATATAACGTAATATGCAGTGTATCATTGAAAATACCTTATGATATACCGTAATATGCAGTGTATCATTGAAAATACCTTATAATATAACGTAATATGCAGTGTATCATTGAAAATACCTTATAATATAACGTAATATGCAGTGTATCATTGAAAATACCTTCCCATATAACGTAATATGCAGTGTATCATTGAAAATATCTTATAATATATCGTTATTTGTAGTGTATCTTTGAAAATACCTTATAATATAACGTAATATGCAGTGTATCATTGAAAATACCTTATGATATACCGTAATATGCAGTGTATCATTGAAAATACCTTATAATATAACGTAATATGCAGTGTATCATTGAAAATACCTTATAATATAACGTAATATGCAGTGTATCATTGAAAATACCTTCCCATATAACGTAATATGCAGTGTATCATTGAAAATATCTTATAATATATCGTAATTTGTAGTGTATCAATGAAAATACCTTCTCATATAACGTAATATGCAGTGTATCATTGAAAATACCTTATAATATATCGTTATTTGTAGTGTATCTTTGAAAATACCTTATAATATAACGTAATATGCAGTGTATCATTGAAAATACCTTATAATATATAGTAGTTTATCATTGAAAATACCTTATAATATAACTTAATATGCAGTGTATCATTGAATATACCTTATGATATAACGTAATTTGTAGTGTATCATTGAAAATACCTTATAATATATAGTAGTTTATCATTGAAAATACCTTATAATATAACGTAATATGCAGTGTATCATTGAAAATACCTTATAATATAACGTAATATGCAGTGTATCATTGAAAATACCTTATAATATAACGTAATATGCAGTGTATCATTGAAAATACCTTCCCATATAACGTAATATGCAGTGTATCATTGAAAATACCTTAGAATATATGGTAATTCTTGTCTATCAATGAAAATACCTTATAATATAACGTAATATGCAGTGTATCATTGAAAATACATTCCCATATAACGTAATATGCAGTGTATCATTGAAAATACCTTATAATATAACGTAATATGCAGTGTATCATTGAAAATACCTTATAATATAACGTAATATGCAGTGTATCATTGAAAATACCTTCCCATATAACGTAATATGCAGTGTATCATTGAAAATACCTTATAATATAACGTAATATGCAGTGTATCATTGAAAATACCTTCCAATATAACGTAATATGCAGTGTATCATTGAAAATACCTTCCCATATAACGTAATATGCAGGGTATCATTGAAAATACCTTATAATATAACGTAATATGCAGTGTATCATTGAAAATACCTTATAATATAACGTAATATGCAGTGTATCATTGAAAATACCTTATAATATAACGTAATATGCAGTGTATCATTGAAAATACCTTCCCATATAACGTAATATGCAGTGTATCATTGAAAATACCTTATGATATAACGTAATTTGTAGTGTATCATTGAAAATACCTTATAATATATAGTAGTTTATCATTGAAAATACCTTATAATATAACGTAATATGCAGTGTATCATTGAAAATACCTTAGAATATATGGTAATTCTAGTCTATCAATGAAAATACCTTATAATATAACGTAATATGCAGTGTATCATTGAAAATACCTTATGATATAACGTAATTTGTAGTGTATCATTGAAAATACCTTATAATATATAGTAGTTTATCATTGAAAATATCTTATAATATAACGTAATATGCAGTGTATCATTGAAAATACCTTATAATATAACGTAATATGCAGTGTATCATTGAAAATACCTTAGAATATATGGTAATTCTTGTCTATCAATGAAAATACCTTATAATATAACGTAATATGCAGTGTATCATTGAAAATACCTTATAATATAACGTAATATGCAGTGTATCATTGAAAATACCTTATAATATAACGTAATATGCAGTGTATCATTGAAAATACCTTATAATATAACGTAATATGCAGTGTATCATTGAAAATACCTTCCCATATAACGTAATATGCAGTGTATCATTGAAAATACCTTATAATATAACGTAATATGCAGTGTATCATTGAAAATACCTTCCCATATAACGTAATATGCAGTGTATCATTGAAAATACCTTCCCATATAACGTAATATGCAGGGTATCATTGAAAATACCTTATAATATAACGTAATATGCAGTGTATCATTGAAAATACCTTATAATATAACGTAATATGCAGTGTATCATTGAAAATACCTTATAATATAACGTAATATGCAGTGTATCATTGAAAATACCTTCCCATATAACGTAATATGCAGTGTATCATTGAAAATACCTTATGATATAACGTAATTTGTAGTGTATCATTGAAAATACCTTATAATATATAGTAGTTTATCATTGAAAATACCTTATAATATAACGTAATATGCAGTGTATCATTGAAAATACCTTAGAATATATGGTAATTCTAGTCTATCAATGAAAATACCTTATAATATAACGTAATATGCAGTGTATCATTGAAAATACCTTATGATATAACGTAATTTGTAGTGTATCATTGAAAATACCTTATAATATATAGTAGTTTATCATTGAAAATATCTTATAATATAACGTAATATGCAGTGTATCATTGAAAATACCTTATAATATAACGTAATATGCAGTGTATCATTGAAAATACCTTAGAATATATGGTAATTCTTGTCTATCAATGAAAATACCTTATAATATAACGTAATATGCAGTGTATCATTGAAAATACCTTATAATATAACGTAATATGCAGTGTATCATTGAAAATACCTTATAATACGTAGTAGTTTATCATTGAAAATACCTTATAATATAACGTAATATGCAGTGTATCATTGAAAATACCTTATAATACGTAGTAGTTTATCATTGAAAATACCTTATAATATATAGTAGTTTATCATTGAAAATACCTTATAATATATAGTAGTTTATCATTGAAAATACCTTATAACATAACGTAATATGCTGTGTATCATTGAAAATACCTTATAATATAACGTCATATGCAGTGTATCATTGAAAATACCTTATAATATAAAGTAATATGCAGCGTATCATTGAAAATAAATTATAATATAACGTAATATGCAGTGTATCATTGAAAATACCTTATGATATAACGTAATTTGTAGTGTATCATTGAAAATACCTTATAATATATAGTAGTTTATCATTGAAAATACCTTATAATATAACGTAATATGCAGTGTATCATTGAAAATACCTTAGAATATATGGTAATTCTAGTCTATCAATGAAAATACCTTATAATATAACGTAATATGCAGTGTATCATTGAAAATACCTTATGATATAACGTAATTTGTAGTGTATCATTGAAAATACCTTATAATATATAGTAGTTTATCATTGAAAATATCTTATAATATAACGTAATATGCAGTGTATCATTGAAAATACCTTATAATATAACGTAATATGCAGTGTATCATTGAAAATACCTTATAATACGTAGTAGTTTATCATTGAAAATACCTTATAATATAACGTAATATGCAGTGTATCATTGAAAATACCTTATAATACGTAGTAGTTTATCATTGAAAATACCTTATAATATATAGTAGTTTATCATTGAAAATACCTTATAATATATAGTAGTTTATCATTGAAAATACCTTATAACATAACGTAATATGCTGTGTATCATTGAAAATACCTTATAATATAACGTAATATGCAGTGTATCATTGAAAATACCTTATAATATAACGTAATATGCAGCGTATCATTGAAAATAAATTATAATATAACGTAATATGCAGTGTATCATTGAAAATACCTTATGATATAACGTAATTTGTAGTGTATCATTGAAAATACCTTATAATATATAGTAGTTTATCATTGAAAATACCTTATAATATAACGTAATATGCAGTGTATCATTGAAAATACCTTAGAATATATGGTAATTCTAGTCTATCAATGAAAATACCTTATAATATAACGCAATATGCAGTGTATCATTGAAAATACCTTATGATATAACGTAATTTGTAGTGTATCATTGAAAATACCTTATAATATATAGTAGTTTATCATTGAAAATACCTTATAATATAACGTAATATGCAGTGTATCATTGAAAATACCTTATAATATAACGTAATATGCAGCATATCATTGAAAATACCTTATAATACGTAGTAGTTTATCATTGAAAATACCTTATAATATAACGTAATATGCAGTGTATCATTGAAAATACCTTATAATACGTAGTAGTTTATCATTGAAAATACCTTATAATATATAGTAGTTTATCATTGAAAATACCTTATAATATATAGTAGTTTATCATTGAAAATACCTTATAACATAACGTAATATGCTGTGTATCATTGAAAATACCTTATAATATAACGTCATATGCAGTGTATCATTGAAAATACCTTATAATATAAGGTAATATGCAGCGTATCATTGAAAATAAATTATAATATAACGTAATATGCAGTGTATCATTGAAAATACCTTATGATATAACGTAATTTGTAGTGTATCATTGAAAATACCTTATAATATATAGTAGTTTATCATTGAAAGTACCTTATAATATAACGTAATATGCAGTGTATCATTGAAAATACCTTAGAATATATGGTAATTCTAGTCTATCAATGAAAATACCTTATAATATAACGTAATATGCAGTGTATCATTGAAAATACCTTATAATATATCGTAATTTGTAGTGTATCATTGAAAATACCTTATAATATATAGTAGTTTATCATTGAAAATATCTTATAATATAACGTAATATGCAGTGTATCATTGAAAATACCTTATAATATAACGTAATATGCAGTGTATCATTGAAAATACCTTATAATACGTAGTAGTTTATCATTGAAAATACCTTATAATATAACGTAATATGCAGTGTATCATTGAAAATACCTTATAATACGTAGTAGTTTATCATTGAAAATACCTTATAATATATAGTAGTTTATCATTGAAAATACCTTATAATATATAGTAGTTTATCATTGAAAATACCTTATAACATAACGTAATATGCTGTGTATCATTGAAAATACCTTATAATATAACGTAATATGCAGTGTATCATTGAAAATACCTTATAATATAAAGTAATATGCAGCGTATCATTGAAAATACATTATAATATAACGTAATATGCAGTGTATCATTGAAAATACCTTATGATATAACGTAATTTGTAGTGTATCATTGAAAATACCTTATAATATATAGTAGTTTATCATTGAAAATACCTTATAATATAACGTAATATGCAGTGTATCATTGAAAATACCTTAGAATATATGGTAATTCTAGTCTATCAATGAAAATACCTTATAATATAACGTAATATGCAGTGTATCATTGAAAATACCTTATAATATAACGTAATATGCAGTGTATCATTGAAAATACCTTATAATATAACGTAATATGCAGTGTATCATTGAAAATACCTTATAATATAACGTAATATGCAGTGTATCATTGAAAATACCTTATGATATAACGTAATATGCAGTGTATCATTGAAAATACCTTATGATATAACGTAATTTGTAGTGTATCATTGAAAATACCTTATAATATATAGTAGTTTATCATTGAAAATATCTTATAATATAACGTAATATGCAGTGTATCATTGAAAATACCTTATAATATAACGTAATATGCAGTGTATCATTGAAAATACCTTATAATATAACGTAATATGCAGTGTATCATTGAAAATACCTTATAATATAACGTAATATGCAGTGTATCATTGAAAATATCTTATAATATAACGTAATATGCAGTGTATCATTGAAAGTACCTTAGAATACGTAGTAGTTTATCATTGAAAATACCTTATAATATATAGTAGTTTATCATTGAAAATACCTTATAATATAACGTAATATGCAGTGTATCATTGAAAATACCTTATAATATAACGTAATATGCAGTGTATCATTGAAAATACCTTATAATATAACGTAATATGCAGTGTATCATTGAAAATACCTTATAATATAACGTAATATGCAGTGTATCATTGAAAATACCTTATGATATAACGTAATTTGTAGTGTATCATTGAAAATACCTTATAATATATAGTAGTTTATCATTGAAAATATCTTATAATATAACGTAATATGCAGTGTATCATTGAAAATACCTTAGAATATATGGTAATTCTAGTCTATCAATGAAAATACCTTATAATATAACGTAATATGCAGTGTATCATTGAAAATACCTTATGATATAACGTAATTTGTAGTGTATCATTGAAAATACCTTATAATATATAGTAGTTTATCATTGAAAATATCTTATAATATAACGTAATATGCAGTGTATCATTGAAAATACCTTATAATATAATGTAATATGCAGTGTATCATTGAAAATACCTTATAATATAACGTAATATGCAGTGTATCATTGAAAATACCTTATAATATAACGTAATATGCAGTGTATCATTGAAAATACCATATAATATAACGTAATATGCTGTGTATCATTGAAAATACCTTATAATATAACGTAATATGCAGTGTATCATTGAAAATACCTTATAATATAACGTAATATGCAGTGTATCATTGAAAATACCTTATAGTATAACGTAATATGCAGTGTATCATTGAAAATACCTTATAATATAACGTAATATGCAGTGTATCATTGAAAATACCTTATAATATAACGTAATATGCAGTGTATCATTGAAAATACCTTCCCATATAACGTAATATGCAGTGTATCATTGAAAATACCTTATAATATAACGTAACATGCAGTGTATCATTGCAAATACCTTATAATACGTAGTAGTTTATCATTGAAAATACCTCATAATATAACGTAATATGCAGTGTATCATTGAAAATACCTTATAATATAACGTAATATGCAGTGTATCATTGAAAATACCTTATAATATAACGTAATATGCAGTGTATCATTGAAAATACCTTATAATATAACGTAATATGCAGTGTATCATTGAAAATACCTTATAATATAACGTAATATGCAGTGTATCATTGAAAATACCTTATAATATAACGTAATATGCAGTGTATCATTGAAAATACCTTATAGTATAACGTAATATGCAGTGTATCATTGAAAATACCTTATAATATAACGTAATATGCAGTGTATCATTGAAAATACCTTATAATATAACGTAATATGCAGTGTATCATTGAAAATACCTTCCCATATAACGTAATATGCAGTGTATCATTGAAAATACCTTATAATATAACGTAATATGCAGTGTATCATTGAAAATACCTTATAATATAACGTAATATGCAGTGTATCATTGAAAATACCTTATAATATAACGTAATATGCAGTGTATCATTGAAAATACCTTATAATATAACGTAATATGCAGTGTATCATTGAAAATACCTTCCCATATAACGTAATATGCAGTGTATCATTGAAAATACCTTATGATATAACGTAATTTGTAGTGTATCATTGAAAATACCTTATAATATATAGTAGTTTATCATTGAAAATACCTTATAATATAACGTAATATGCAGTGTATCATTGAAAATACCTTAGAATATATGGTAATTCTAGTCTATCAATGAAAATACCTTATAATATAACGTAATATGCAGTGTATCATTGAAAATACCTTATGATATAACGTAATTTGTAGTGTATCATTGAAAATACCTTATAATATATAGTAGTTTATCATTGAAAATATCTTATAATATAACGTAATATGCAGTGTATCATTGAAAATACCTTAGAATATATGGTAATTCTAGTCTATCAATGAAAATACCTTATAATATAACGTAATATGCAGTGTATCATTGAAAATACCTTATGATATAACGTAATTTGTAGTGTATCATTGAAAATACCTTATAATATATAGTAGTTTATCATTGAAAATATCTTATAATATAACGTAATATGCAGTGTATCATTGAAAATACCTTATAATATAACGTAATATGCAGTGTATCATTGAAAATACCTTATAATATAACGTAATATGCAGTGTATCATTGAAAATACCTTATAATATAACGTAATATGCAGTGTATCATTGAAAATATCTTATAATATAACGTAATATGCAGTGTATCATTGAAAATACCTTAGAATACGTAGTAGTTTATCATTGAAAATACCTTATAATATATAGTAGTTTATCATTGAAAATACCTTATAATATAACGTAATATGCAGTGTATCATTGAAAATACCTTATAATATAACGTAGTATGCAGTGTATCATTGAAAATACCTTATAATATAACGTAATATGCAGTCTATCATTGAAAATACCTTATAATATAACGTAATATGCAGTGTATCATTGAAAATACCTTATAATATAACGTAATATGCAGTGTATCATTGAAAATACCTTCCCATATAACGTAATATGCAGTGTATCATTGAAAATACCTTATGATATATCGTAATTTGTAGTGTATCATTGAAAATACCTTATAATATATAGTAGTTTATCATTGAAAATACCTTATAATATAACTTAATATGCAGTGTATCATTGAATATACCTTATGATATAACGTAATTTGTAGTGTATCATTGAAAATACCTTATAATATATAGTAGTTTATCATTGAAAATACCTTATAATATAACGTAATATGCAGTGTATCATTGAAAATACCTAATAATATAACGTAATATGCAGTGTATCATTGAAAATATCTTATAATATAACGTAATATGCAGTGTATCATTGAAAATACCTTAGAATACGTAGTAGTTTATCATTGAAAATACCTTATAATATATAGTAGTTTATCATTGAAAATACCTTATAATATAACGTAATATGCAGTGTATCATTGAAAATACCTTATAATATAACGTAATATGCAGTGTATCATTGAAAATACCTTATAATATAACGTAATATGCAGTGTATCATTGAAAATACCTTATAGTATAACGTAATATGCAGTGTATCATTGAAAATACCTTATAATATAACGTAATATGCAGTGTATCATTGAAAATACCTTATAATATAACGTAATATGCAGTGTATCATTGAAAATACCTTATAATATAACGTAATATGCAGTGTATCATTGAAAATACCTTCCCATATAACGTAATATGCAGTGTATCATTGAAAATACCTTATGATATAACGTAATTTGTAGTGTATCATTGAAAATACCTTATAATATATAGTAGTTTATCATTGAAAATACCTTATAATATAACGTAATATGCAGTGTATCATTGAAAATACCTTAGAATATATGGTAATTCTAGTCTATCAATGAAAATACCTTATAATATAACGTAATATGCAGTGTATCATTGAAAATACCTTATGATATAACGTAATTTGTAGTGTATCATTGAAAATACCTTATAATATATAGTAGTTTATCATTGAAAATATCTTATAATATAACGTAATATGCAGTGTATCATTGAAAATACCTTAGAATATATGGTAATTCTAGTCTATCAATGAAAATACCTTATAATATAACGTAATATGCAGTGTATCATTGAAAATACCTTATGATATAACGTAATTTGTAGTGTATCATTGAAAATACCTTATAATATATAGTAGTTTATCATTGAAAATATCTTATAATATAACGTAATATGCAGTGTATCATTGAAAATACCTTATAATATAACGTAATATGCAGTGTATCATTGAAAATACCTTATAATATAACGTAATATGCAGTGTATCATTGAAAATACCTTATAATATAACGTAATATGCAGTGTATCATTGAAAATATCTTATAATATAACGTAATATGCAGTGTATCATTGAAAATACCTTAGAATACGTAGTAGTTTATCATTGAAAATACCTTATAATATATAGTAGTTTATCATTGAAAATACCTTATAATATAACGTAATATGCAGTGTATCATTGAAAATACCTTATAATATAACGTAGTATGCAGTGTATCATTGAAAATACCTTATAATATAACGTAATATGCAGTCTATCATTGAAAATACCTTATAATATAACGTAATATGCAGTGTATCATTGAAAATACCTTATAATATAACGTAATATGCAGTGTATCATTGAAAATACCTTCCCATATAACGTAATATGCAGTGTATCATTGAAAATACCTTATAATATATCGTAATTTGTAGTGTATCATTGAAAATACCTTATAATATATAGTAGTTTATCATTGAAAATACCTTATAATATAACTTAATATGCAGTGTATCATTGAATATACCTTATGATATAACGTAATTTGTAGTGTATCATTGAAAATACCTTATAATATATAGTAGTTTATCATTGAAAATACCTTATAATATAACGTAATATGCAGTGTATCATTGAAAATACCTAATAATATAACGTAATATGCAGTGTATCATTGAAAATATCTTATAATATAACGTAATATGCAGTGTATCATTGAAAATACCTTAGAATACGTAGTAGTTTATCATTGAAAATACCTTATAATATATAGTAGTTTATCATTGAAAATACCTTATAATATAACGTAATATGCAGTGTATCATTGAAAATACCTTATAATATAACGTAATATGCAGTGTATCATTGAAAATACCTTCCCATATAACGTAATATGCAGTGTATCATTGAAAATACCTTATGATATAACGTAATTTGTAGTGTATCATTGAAAATACCTTATAATATATAGTAGTTTATCATTGAAAATACCTTATAATATAACTTAATATGCAGTGTATCATTGAAAATACCTTATGATATAACGTAATATGCAGTGTATCATTGAAAATACCATATAATATAACGTAATATGCTGTGTATCATTGAAAATACCTTATAATATAACGTAATATGCAGTGTATCATTGAAAATACCTTATAATATAACGTAATATGCAGTGTATCATTGAAAATACCTTATAATATAACGTAATATGCAGTGTATCATTGAAAATACCTTATAATATAACGTAATATGCAGTGTATCATTGAAAATACCTTATAATATAACGTAATATGCAGTGTATCATTGAAAATACCTTCCCATATAACGTAATATGCAGTGTATCATTGAAAATACCTTATGATATAACGTAATTTGTAGTGTATCATTGAAAATACCTTATAATATATAGTAGTTTATCATTGAAAATACCTTATAATATAACGTAATATGCAGTGTATCATTGAAAATACCTTAGAATATATGGTAATTCTAGTCTATCAATGAAAATACCTTATAATATAACGTAATATGCAGTGTATCATTGAAAATACCTTATGATATAACGTAATTTGTAGTGTATCATTGAAAATACCTTATAATATATAGTAGTTTATCATTGAAAATACCTTATAATATAACGTAATATGCAGTGTATCATTGAAAATACCTTAAAATATATGGTAATTCTAGTCTATCAATGAAAATACCTTATAATATAACGTAATATGCAGTGTATCATTGAAAATACCTTATGATATAACGTAATTTGTAGTGTATCATTGAAAATACCTTATAATATATAGTAGTTTATCATTGAAAATATCTTATAATATAACGTAATATGCAGTGTATCATTGAAAATACCTTATAATATAACGTAATATGCAGTGTATCATTGAAAATACCTTATAATATAACGTAATATGCAGTGTATCATTGAAAATACCTTATGATATAACGTAATTTGTAGTGTATCATTGAAAATACCTTATAATATATAGTAGTTTATCTTTGAAAATACCTTATAATATAACGTAATATGCAGTGTATCATTGAAAATACCTTATGATATAACGTAATTTGTAGTGTATCATTGAAAATACCTTATAATATATAGTAGTTTATCATTGAAAATACCTTATAATATAACGTAATATGCTGTGTATCATTGAAAATACCTTATAATATAACGTAATATGCAGTGTATCATTGAAAATACCTTCCCATATAACGTAATATGCAGTGTATCATTGAAAATACCTTATAATATAACGTAATATGCAGTGTATCATTGAAAATACCTTATAATATAACGTAATATGCAGTGTATCATTGAAAATACCTTATAATATAACGTAATATGCAGTGTATCATTGAAAATACCTTCCCATATAACGTAATATGCAGTGTATCATTGAAAATATCTTATAATATATCGTAATTTGTAGTGTATCAATGAAAATACCTTCTCATATAACGTAATATGCAGTGTATCATTGAAAATACCTTATAATATATCGTTATTTGTAGTGTATCTTTGAAAATACCTTATAATATAACGTAATATGCAGTGTATCATTGAAAATACCTTATAATATATAGTAGTTTATCATTGAAAATACCTTATAATATAACTTAATATGCAGTGTATCATTGAATATACCTTATGATATAACGTAATTTGTAGTGTATCATTGAAAATACCTTATAATATATAGTAGTTTATCATTGAAAATACCTTATAATATAACGTAATATGCAGTGTATCATTGAAAATACCTTATAATATAACGTAATATGCAGTGTATCATTGAAAATACCTTACAATATAACGTAATATGCAGTGTATCATTGAAAATACCTTCCCATATAACGTAATATGCAGTGTATCATTGAAAATACCTTAGAATATATGGTAATTCTTGTCTATCAATGAAAATACCTTATAATATAACGTAATATGCAGTGTATCATTGAAAATACATTCCCATATAACGTAATATGCAGTGTATCATTGAAAATACCTTATAATATAACGTAATATGCAGTGTATCATTGAAAATACCTTATAATATAACGTAGTATGCAGTGTATCATTGAAAATACCTTCCCGTATAACGTAATATGCAGTGTATCATTGAAAATACCTTATAATATAACGTAATATGCAGTGTATCATTGAAAATACCTTCCCATATAACGTAATATGCAGTGTATCATTGAAAATACCTTCCCATATAACGTAATATGCAGTGTATCATTGAAAATACCTTATAATATAACGTAATATGCAGTGTATCATTGAAAATACCTTATAATATAACGTAATATGCAGTGTATCATTGAAAATACCTTATAATATAACGTAATATGCAGTGTATCATTGAAAATACCATATAATATAACGTAATATGCTGTGTATCATTGAAAATACCTTATAATATAACGTAATATGCAGTGTATCATTGAAAATACCTTATAATATAACGTAATATGCAGTGTATCATTGAAAATACCTTATAGTATAACGTAATATGCAGTGTATCATTGAAAATACCTTATAATATAACGTAATATGCAGTGTATCATTGAAAATACCTTATAATATAACGTAATATGCAGTGTATCATTGAAAATACCTTCCCATATAACGTAATATGCAGTGTATCATTGAAAATACCTTATAATATAACGTAATATGCAGTGTATCATTGAAAATACCTTATAATATAACGTAATATGCAGTGTATCATTGAAAATACCTTATAATATAACGTAATATGCAGTGTATCATTGAAAATACCTTATAATATAACGTAATATGCAGTGTATCATTGAAAATACCTTCCCATATAACGTAATATGCAGTGTATCATTGAAAATACCTTATGATATAACGTAATTTGTAGTGTATCATTGAAAATACCTTATAATATATCGTAATTTGTAGTGTATCAATGGAAAAACCTTCTCATAAAACGTAATATGCAGTGTATCATTGAAAATACCTTATAATATATCGTTATTTGTAGTGTATCTTTGAAAATACCTTTTAATATAACGTAATATGCAGTGTATCATTGAAAATACCTTATGATATACCGTAATATGCAGTGTATCATTGAAAATACCTTATAATATAACGTAATATGCAGTGTATCATTGAAAATACCTTATAATATAACGTAATATGCAGTGTATCATTGAAAATACCTTCCCATATAACGTAATATGCAGTGTATCATTGAAAATATCTTATAATATATCGTAATTTGTAGTGTATCAATGAAAATACCTTCTCATATAACGTAATATGCAGTGTATCATTGAAAATACCTTATAATATATCGTTATTTGTAGTGTATCTTTGAAAATACCTTATAATATAACGTAATATGCAGTGTATCATTGAAAATACCTTATAATATATAGTAGTTTATCATTGAAAATACCTTATAATATAACGTAATATGCAGTGTATCATTGAAAATACCTTATAATATAACGTAATATGCAGTGTATCATTGAAAATACCTTATAATATAAAGTAATATGCAGCGTATCATTGAAAATACCTTATAATATAACGTAATATGCAGTGTATCATTGAAAATACCTTATAATATAACGTAATATGCAGTGTATCATAGAAAATACCATATAATATAACGTAATATGCAGTGTATCATTGAAAATACCTTATAATATAACGTAATATGCAGTGTATCATTGAAAATACCTTATAATATAACGTAATATGCAGTGTATCATTGAAAATACCTTCCCATATAACGTAATATGCAGTGTATCATTGAAAATACCTTATGATATAACGTAATTTGTAGTGTATCATTGAAAATACCTTATAATATATAGTAGTTTATCATTGAAAATACCTTATAATATATAGTAGTTTATCATTGAAAATACCTTATAATATATAGTAGTTTATCATTGAAAATACCTTATAATATAACGGAATATGCAGTGTATCATTGAAAATACCTTATAATATAACGTAATATGCAGTGTATCATTGAAAATACCTTATAATATAACGTAATTTGTAGTGTATCAATGAAAATACCTTCTCATATAACGTAATATGCAGTGTATCATTGAAAATACCTTATAATATATCGTTATTTGTAGAGTATCTTTGAAAATACCTTATAATATAACGTAATATGCAGTGTATCATTGAAAATACCTTAGAATATATGGTAATTCTAGTCTATCAATGAAAATACCTTATAATATAACGTAATATGCAGTGTATCATTGAAAATACCTTATAATATATCGTAATTTGTAGTGTATCAATGAAAATACCTTCTCATATAACGTAATATGCAGTGTATCATTGAAAATACCTTATAATATATCGTTATTTGTAGTGTATCTTTGAAAATACCTTATAATATAACCAAATATGCAGTGTATCATTGAAAATACCTTATAATATATCGTTACTTGTAGTGTATCTTTGAAAATACCTTATAATATATAGTAGTTTATCATTGAAAATACCTTCTCATATAATGTAATATGCAGTGTATCATTGAAAATACCTTATAATATATCGTTATTTGTAGTGTATCTTTGAAAATACCTTATAATATAACGTAATATGCAGTGTATCATTGAAAATACCTTAGAATATATGGTAATTCTAGTCTATCAATGAAAATACCTTATAATATAACGTAATATGCAGTGTATCATTGAAAATACCTTATGATATAACGTAATTTGTAGTGTATCATTGAAAATACCTTATAATATAACGTAATATGCAGTGTATCATTGAAAATACATTATAACATATCGTAATTTGTAGTGTATCTTTGAAAATACCTTATAATATAACGTAATATGCAGTGTATCATTGAAAATACCTTATAATATAACGTAATATGCAGTGTATCATTGAAAATACCTTATAATATATCGTAATTTGTAGTGTATCAATGAAAATACCTTCTCATATAACGTAATATGCAGTGTATCATTGAAAATACCTTATAATATATCGTTATTTGTAGTGTATCTTTGAAAATACCTTATAATATAACCAAATATGCAGTGTATCATTGAAAATACCTTATAATATATCGTTACTTGTAGTGTATCTTCGAAAATACCTTATAATATATAGTAGTTTATCATTGAAAATACCTTATAATATAACGTAATATGCTGTGTATCATTGAAAATACCTTATAATATAACGTAATATGCAGTGTATCATTGAAAATACCTTATAATATAACGTAATATGCAGTGTATCATTGAAAATACCTTATAATATAACGTAATATGCAGTGTATCATTGAAAATACCTTATAATATAACGTAATATGCAGTGTATCATTGAAAATACCTTCTAATATAACGTAATATGCAGTGTATCATTGAAAATACCTTCCCATATAACGTAATATGCAGTGTATCATTGAAAATACCTTATAATATATCGTTATTTGTAGTGTATCTTTGAAAATACCTTATAATATAACGTAATATGCAGTGTATCATTGAAAATACCTTATGATATATCGTAATTTGTAGTGTATCATTGAAAATACCTTATAATATATAGTAGTTTATCATTGAAAATACCTTATAATATAACGTAATATGCTGTGTATCATTGAAAATACCTTATAATATAACGTAATATGCAGTGTATCATTGAAAATACCTTATAATATAACGTAATATGCAGTGTATCATTGAAAATACCTTATAATATAACGTAATATGCAGTGTATCATTGAAAATACCTTCTAATATAACGTAATTTGTAATGTATCATTGAAAATACCTTATAATATATAGTAGTTTATCATTGAAAATACCTTATAATATAACGTAATATGCAGTGTATCATTGAAAATACCTTATAATATAACGTAATATGCAGTGTATCATTGAAAATACCTTATAATATATCGTTATTTGTAGTGTATCTTTGAAAATACCTTATAATATAACCAAATATGCAGTGTATCATTGAAAATACCTTATTATATATCGTTATTTGTAGTGTATCTTTGAAAATACCTTATAATATAACGTAATATGCAGTGTATCATTGAAAATACCTTATGATATAACGTAATTTGTAGTGTATCATTGAAAATACCTTATAATATATAGTAGTTTATCATTGAAAATACCTTATAATATAACGTAATATGCTGTGTATCATTGAAAATACCTTATAATATAACGTAATATGCAGTGTATCATTGAAAATACCTTATAATATAACGTAATATGCAGTGTATCATTGAAAATACCTTATAATATAACGTAATATGCAGTGTATCATTGAAAATACCTTATAATGTAACGTAATATGCAGTGTAACATTGAAAATACCTTATAATATAACGTAATATGCAGTGTATCATTGAAAATACCTTATAATATAACGTAATATGCAGTGTATCATTGAAAATACCATAGAAGATAACGTAATATGCAGTGTATCATTGAAAATACCTTATAATATAACGTAATATGCAGTGTATCATTGAAAATACCTTCCCATATAACGTAATATGCAGTGTATCATTGAAAATACCTTATAATATAACGTAATTTGTAGTGTATCAATGAAAATACCTTCTCATATAACGTAATATGCAGTGTATCATTGTAAATACCTTATAATATAACGTAATATGCAGTGTATCATTGAAAATACCTTATAATATAACGTAATATGCAGTGTATCATTGAAAATACCTTATAATATAACGTAATATGCAGTGTATCATTGAAAATACCTTCCCATATAACGTAATATGCAGTGTATCATTGAAAATACCTTATGATATAACGTAATTTGTAGTGTATCATTGAAAATACCTTATAATATATAGTAGTTTATCATTGAAAATACCTTATAATATAACGTAATATGCTGTGTATCATTGAAAATACCTTATAATATAACGTAATATGCAGTGTATCATTGAAAATACCTTATAATATAACGTAATATGCAGTGTATCATTGAAAATACCTTATAATATAACGTAATATGCAGTGTATCATTGAAAATACCTTATAATATAACGTAATATGCAGTGTAACATTGAAAATACCTTATAATATAACGTAATATGCAGTGTATCATTGAAAATACCTTATAATATAACGTAATATGCAGTGTATCATTGAAAATACCATAGAAGATAACGTAATATGCAGTGTATCATTGAAAATACCTTCCCATATAACGTAATATGCAGTGTATCATTGAAAATACCTTATAATATAACGTAATATGCAGTGTATCATTGAAAATACCTTCCCATATAACGTAATATGCAGTGTATCATTGAAAATACCTTCCCATATAACGTAATATGCAGTGTATCATTGAAAATACCTTATAATATAACGTAATATGCAGTGTATCATTGAAAATACCTTATAATATAACGTAATATGCAGTGTATCATTGAAAATACCTTCCCATATAACGTAATATGCAGTGTATCATTGAAAATACCTTATGATATAACGTAATTTGTAGTGTATCATTGAAAATACCTTATAATATATAGTAGTTTATCATTGAAAATACCTTATAATATAACTTAATATGCAGTGTATCATTGAATATACCTTATGATATAACGTAATTTGTAGTGTATCATTGAAAATACCTTATAATATATAGTAGTTTATCATTGAAAATACCTTATAATATAACGTAATATGCAGTGTATCATTGAAAATACCTTATAATATAACGTAATATGCAGTGTATCATTGAAAATATCTTATAATATAACGTAATATGCAGTGTATCATTGAAAATACCTTAGAATACGTAGTAGTTTATCATTGAAAATACCTTATAATATATAGTAGTTTATCATTGAAAATACCTTATAATATAACGTAATATGCAGTGTATCATTGAAAATACCTTATAATATAACGTAGTATGCAGTGTATCATTGAAAATACCTTATAATATAACGTAATATGCAGTCTATCATTGAAAATACCTTATAATATAACGTAATATGCAGTGTATCATTGAAAATACCTTATAATATAACGTAATATGCAGTGTATCATTGAAAATACCTTCCCATATAACGTAATATGCAGTGTATCATTGAAAATACCTTATGATATAACGTAATTTGTAGTGTATCATTGAAAATACCTTATAATATATAGTAGTTTATCATTGAAAATACCTTATAATATAACTTAATATGCAGTGTATCATTGAAAATACCTTATGATATAACGTAATATGCAGTGTATCATTGAAAATACCATATAATATAACGTAATATGCTGTGTATCATTGAAAATACCTTATAATATAACGTAATATGCAGTGTATCATTGAAAATACCTTATAATATAACGTAATATGCAGTGTATCATTGAAAATACCTTATAATATAACGTAATATGCAGTGTATCATTGAAAATACCTTATAATATAACGTAATATGCAGTGTATCATTGAAAATACCTTATAATATAACGTAATATGCAGTGTATCATTGAAAATACCTTCCCATATAACGTAATATGCAGTGTATCATTGAAAATACCTTATGATATAACGTAATTTGTAGTGTATCATTGAAAATACCTTATAATATATAGTAGTTTATCATTGAAAATACCTTATAATATAACGTAATATGCAGTGTATCATTGAAAATACCTTAGAATATATGGTAATTCTAGTCTATCAATGAAAATACCTTATAATATAACGTAATATGCAGTGTATCATTGAAAATACCTTATGATATAACGTAATTTGTAGTGTATCATTGAAAATACCTTATAATATATAGTAGTTTATCATTGAAAATATCTTATAATATAACGTAATATGCAGTGTATCATTGAAAATACCTTAAAATATATGGTAATTCTAGTCTATCAATGAAAATACCTTATAATATAACGTAATATGCAGTGTATCATTGAAAATACCTTATGATATAACGTAATTTGTAGTGTATCATTGAAAATACCTTATAATATATAGTAGTTTATCATTGAAAATATCTTATAATATAACGTAATATGCAGTGTATCATTGAAAATACCTTATAATATAACGTAATATGCAGTGTATCATTGAAAATACCTTATAATATAACGTAATATGCAGTGTATCATTGAAAATACCTTATAATATAACGTAATATGCAGTGTATCATTGAAAATATCTTATAATATAACGTAATATGCAGTGTATCAGTGAAAATACCTTAGAATACGTAGTAGTTTATCATTGAAAATACCTTATAATATATAGTAGTTTATCATTGAAAATACCTTATAATATAACGTAATATGCAGTGTATCATTGAAAATACCTTATAATATAACGTAGTATGCAGTGTATCATTGAAAATACCTTATAATATAACGTAATATGCAGTGTATCATTGAAAATACCTTATTATATATCGTTATTTGTAGTGTATCTTTGAAAATACCTTATAATATAACGTAATATGCAGTGTATCATTGAAAATACCTTATGATATAACGTAATTTGTAGTGTATCATTGAAAATACCTTATAATATATAGTAGTTTATCATTGAAAATACCTTATAATATAACGTAATATGCTGTGTATCATTGAAAATACCTTATAATATAACGTAATATGCAGTGTATCATTGAAAATACCTTATAATATAACGTAATATGCAGTGTATCATTGAAAATACCTTATAATATAACGTAATATGCAGTGTATCATTGAAAATACCTTATAATATAACGTAATATGCAGTGTAACATTGAAAATACCTTATAATATAACGTAATATGCAGTGTATCATTGAAAATACCTTATAATATAACGTAATATGCAGTGTATCATTGAAAATACCATAGAAGATAACGTAATATGCAGTGTATCATTGAAAATACCTTATAATATAACGTAATATGCAGTGTATCATTGAAAATACCTTCCCATATAACGTAATATGCAGTGTATCATTGAAAATACCTTATAATATAACGTAATTTGTAGTGTATCAATGAAAATACCTTCTCATATAACGTAATATGCAGTGTATCATTGTAAATACCTTATAATATAACGTAATATGCAGTGTATCATTGAAAATACCTTATAATATAACGTAATATGCAGTGTATCATTGAAAATACCTTATAATATAACGTAATATGCAGTGTATCATTGAAAATACCTTCCCATATAACGTAATATGCAGTGTATCATTGAAAATACCTTATGATATAACGTAATTTGTAGTGTATCATTGAAAATACCTTATAATATATAGTAGTTTATCATTGAAAATACCTTATAATATAACGTAATATGCTGTGTATCATTGAAAATACCTTATAATATAACGTAATATGCAGTGTATCATTGAAAATACCTTATAATATAACGTAATATGCAGTGTATCATTGAAAATACCTTATAATATAACGTAATATGCAGTGTATCATTGAAAATACCTTATAATATAACGTAATATGCAGTGTAACATTGAAAATACCTTATAATATAACGTAATATGCAGTGTATCATTGAAAATACCTTATAATATAACGTAATATGCAGTGTATCATTGAAAATACCATAGAAGATAACGTAATATGCAGTGTATCATTGAAAATACCTTCCCATATAACGTAATATGCAGTGTATCATTGAAAATACCTTATAATATAACGTAATATGCAGTGTATCATTGAAAATACCTTCCCATATAACGTAATATGCAGTGTATCATTGAAAATACCTTCCCATATAACGTAATATGCAGTGTATCATTGAAAATACCTTATAATATAACGTAATATGCAGTGTATCATTGAAAATACCTTATAATATAACGTAATATGCAGTGTATCATTGAAAATACCTTCCCATATAAC
>CAKAJI010000334.1:0-27261 GCA_916610255.1 Lasioglossum lativentre
CTGCATATTACGTTATATTATAAGGTATTATCAAAGATACAGTACAAATTACGATATGTTACAAGGTATTTTCAATGGTACACTGCATATTACGTTATATTACATGGTATTTTCAATGATACACTGCATATTACGTTATATTATAAGGTATTTTCAATGATACACTGCATATTACGATATGTTATAAGGTATTTTCAATGATACACTGTATATTACGCTATATTATAAGGTATTTTCAATGATACACTGCATATTACGTTATATTATAAGGTATTTTCAATGATAAACTACGATATATTAGAAGGTATTTTCAATGATACACTGCATATTACGTTATATTATAAGGTATTTTCAATGATAAACTACGATATATTAGAAGGTATTTTCAATGATACACTGCATATTACGTTATATTATAAGGTATTTTGAATGATAAACTACGATATATTAGAAGGTATTTTCATTGATACACTGCATATTACGTTATATTATAAGGTATTTTCTATGATAAACTAAGATATATTAGAAGGTATTTTCAATGATACACTGCATATTACGTTATATTATAAGGTATTTTCAATGATACACTGTATATTACGTTATATTACATGGTATTTTCTATGATACACTGCATATTACGTTATATTATAAGGTATTTTCAATGATACACTACATATTACGATATGATATAAGGTATTTTCAATGATACACTGCATATTACGTTATATCGTAAGGTATTTTCAATGATACACTGCATATTACGTTATATTATAAGGTATTTTCAATGATACACTGGATATTACGCTATATTATAAGGTATTTTCAATGATACACTGCATATTACGTTATATTATAAGGTATTTGCTATGATACACTGCATATTAGGATATGTTATAAGGTATTTTCAATGATACACTGCATATTACGTTATATTATAAGGTATTTTCAATGTAACACTGCATATTACGTTATATTATAAGGTATTTTCAATGATACACTGCATATTACGTTATATCGTAAGGTATTTTCAATGATACACTGCATATTACGTTATATTATAAGGTATTTTCAATGATACACTGGATATTACGCTATATTATAAAGTATTTTCAAAGATACACTACAAATTACGATATGTTATAAGGTATTTTCAATGGTACACTGCATATTACGTTATAGTATAAGGTATTTTCAATGATACACTGCATATTACGTTATATTATAAGGTATTTACAATGATAAACTACGAT
This sequence comes from Lasioglossum lativentre, assembly GCA_916610255.1. Taxonomy (NCBI): domain Eukaryota; kingdom Metazoa; phylum Arthropoda; class Insecta; order Hymenoptera; family Halictidae; genus Lasioglossum; species Lasioglossum lativentre. Next base: position 1,251 of record CAKAJI010000334.1, read on the forward strand.
ATATTATAAGGTATTTTCAATGATACACTACATATTACGTTATATTATAAGGTATTTTCAATGATACACTGCATGTTACGTTATATTATAAGGTATTTTCAATGATACACTGCATGTTACGTTATATTATAAGGTATTTTCAATGATACACTGCATATTACAGTTATATTATAAGGTATTTTCTATGATACACTGCATATTAGGATATGTTATAAGGTATTTTCAATGATACACTGCATATTACGTTATATCGTAAGGTATTTTCAATGATACACAGCATATTACGTTATATTATAAGGTATTTTCATTGATACACTGCATATTACGTTATATTATAAGGTATTTTCAATGATACACTGTATATTACATGGTATTTTCTATGATACACTGCATATTACGTTATATTATAAGGTATTTTCAATGATACACTGCATATTACGCTATATTATAAGGTATTTTTAATGACACACTGCATATTACGTTATATTATAAGGTATTTTCAATGATACACTGCATATTACATTATATCATAAGGTATTTTCTAAGATACACTGCATATTAGGATATGTTATAAGGTATTTTCAATGATACACTGCATATTACGTTATATTATAAGGTATTTTCAATGATACACTGCATATTACGTTATATTATAAGGTATTTTCTATGATACACTGCTTATTAGGATATGTTATAAGGTATTTTCAATGATACACTGCATATTACGTTATATCGTAATGTATTTTCAATGATACACAGCATATTACGTTATATTATAAGGTATTTTCATTGATACACTGCATATTACGTTATATTATAAGGTATTTTCAATGATACACTGTATATTACATGGTATTTTCTATGATACACTGCATATTACGTTATATTATAAGGTATTTTCAATGATACACTGCATATTACGTTATATTATAAGGTATTTTCAATGATACACTGCATATTACGTTATATCATAAGGTATTTTCTAAGATACACTGCATATTAGGATATGTTATAAGGTATTTTCAATGATACACTGCATATTACGTTATATTATAAGGTATTTTCAATGATACACTGCATATTACGTTATACTATAAGGTATTTTCTATGATACACTGTATATTAGGATATGTTATAAGGTATTTTCAATGATACACTGCATATTACGTTATATCGTAAGGTATTTTCAATGATACACAGCATATTACGTTATATTATAAGGTATTTTCATTGATACACTGCATATTACGCTATATTATAAGGTATTTTCAATGACACACTGCATATTACGCTATATTATAAGGTATTTTCAATGATACACTACATATTACGTTATATTATAAGGTATTTTCAATGATACACTGCATGTTACGTTATATTATAAGGTATTTTCAATGATACACTGCATGTTACGTTATATTATAAGGTATTTTCAATGATACACTGCATATTACAGTTATATTATAAGGTATTTTCTATGATACACTGCATATTAGGATATGTTATAAGGTATTTTCAATGATACACTGCATATTACGTTATATTATAAGGTATTTTCAATGATACACTGCATATTACGTTATATTATAAGGTATTTTCAATGATACACTGCATATTACATTATATCATAAGGTATTTTCTAAGATACACTGCATATTAGGATATGTTATAAGGTATTTTCAATGTTACACTGCATATTACGTTATATATAAGGTATTTTCAATGATACACTGCATATTACGTTATATTATAAGGTATTTTCAATGATACACTGCATATTACATTATATCATAAGGTATTTTCTAAGATACACTGCATATTAGGATATGTTATAAGGTATTTTCAATGTTACACTGCATATTACGTTATATTATAAGGTATTTTCAATGATACACTGCATATTACGTTATATTATAAGGTATTTTCTATGATACACTGCATATTAGGATATGTTATAAGGTATTTTCAATGATACACTGCATATTACGTTATATTATAAGGTATTTTCATTGATACACTGCATATTACGTTATATTATAAGGTATTTTCAATGATACAGTGTATATTACATGGTATTTTCTATGATACACTGCATATTACGTTATATTATAAGGTATTTTCAATGATACACTGCATATTACGTTATATTATAAGGTATTTTCAATGATACACTGCATATTACGTTATATCATAAGGTATTTTCTAAGATACACTGCATATTAGGATATGTTATAAGGTATTTTCAATGATACACTGCATATTACGTTATATTATAAGGTATTTTCAATGATACACTGCATATTACGTTATACTATAAGGTATTTTCTATGATACACTGCATATTAGGATATGTTATAAGGTATTTTCAATGATACACTGCATATTACGTTATATCGTAAGGTATTTTCAATGATACACAGCATATTACGTTATATTATAAGGTATTTTCATTGATACACTGCATATTACGTTATATTATAAGGTATTATCAAAGATACAGTACAAATTACGATATGTTACAAGGTATTTTCAATGGTACACTGCATATTACGTTATATTACATGGTATTTTCAATGATACACTGCATATTACGTTATATTATAAGGTATTTTCAATGATACACTGCATATTACGATATGTTATAAGGTATTTTCAATGATACACTGTATATTACGTTATATTATAAGGTATTTTCAATGATACACTGCATATTACGTTATATTATAAGGTATTTTCAATGATAAACTACGATATATTAGAAGGTATTTTCAATGATACACTGCATATTACGTTATATTATAAGGTATTTTCAATGATAAACTACGATATATTAGAAGGTATTTTCAATGATACACTGCATATTACGTTATATTATAAGGTATTTTGAATGATAAACTACGATATATTAGAAGGTATTTTCATTGATACACTGCATATTACGTTATATTATAAGGTATTTTCAATGATAAACTAAGATATATTAGAAGGTATTTTCAATGATACACTGCATATTACGTTATATTATAAGGTATTTTCAATGATACACTGTATATTACGTTATATTACATGGTATTTTCTATGATACACTGCATATTACGTTATATTATAAGGTATTTTCAATGATACACTACATATTACGATATGATATAAGGTATTTTCAATGATACACTGCATATTACGTTATATCGTAAGGTATTTTCAATGATACACTGCATATTACGTTATATTATAAGGTATTTTCAATGATAAACTACGATATATTAGAAGGTATTTTCAATGATACACTGCATATTACGTTATATTATAAGGTATTTTGAATGATAAACTACGATATATTAGAAGGTATTTTCATTGATACACTGCATATTACGTTATATTATAAGGTATTTTCAATGATAAACTAAGATATATTAGAAGGTATTTTCAATGATACACTGCATATTACGTTATATTATAAGGTATTTTCAATGATACACTGTATATTACGTTATATTACATGGTATTTTCTATGATACACTGCATATTACGTTATATTATAAGGTATTTTCAATGATACACTACATATTACGATATGATATAAGGTATTTTCAATGATACACTGCATATTACGTTATATCGTAAGGTATTTTCAATGATACACTGCATATTACGTTATATTATAAGGTATTTTCAATGATACACTGGATATTACGCTATATTATAAGGTATTTTCAATGATACACTGCATATTACGTTATATTATAAGGTATTTGCTATGATACACTGCATATTAGGATATGTTATAAGGTATTTTCAATGATACACTGCATATTACGTTATATTATAAGGTATTTTCAATGTAACACTGCATATTACGTTATATTATAAGGTATTTTCAATGATACACTGCATATTACGTTATATCGTAAGGTATTTTCAATGATACACTGCATATTACGTTATATTATAAGGTATTTTCAATGATACACTGGATATTACGCTATATTATAAGGTATTTTCAAAGATACACTACAAATTACGATATGTTATAAGGTATTTTCAATGGTACACTGCATATTACGTTATAGTATAAGGTATTTTCAATGATACACTGCATATTACGTTATATTATAAGGTATTTACAATGATAAACTACGATATATTATAAGGTATTTTCAATGATACACTACATATTACGTTATATTATAAGGTATTTTCAATGATACACTGCATGTTACGTTATATTATAAGGTATTTTCAATGATACACTGCATGTTACGTTATATTATAAGGTATTTTCAATGATACACTGCATATTACAGTTATATTATAAGGTATTTTCTATGATACACTGCATATTAGGATATGTTATAAGGTATTTTCAATGATACACTGCATATTACGTTATATCGTAAGGTATTTTCAATGATACACAGCATATTACGTTATATTATAAGGTATTTTCATTGATACACTGCATATTACGTTATATTATAAGGTATTTTCAATGATACACTGTATATTACATGGTATTTTCTATGATACACTGCATATTACGTTATATTATAAGGTATTTTCAATGATACACTGCATATTACGCTATATTATAAGGTATTTTCAATGACACACTGCATATTACGTTATATTATAAGGTATTTTCAATGATACACTGCATATTACATTATATCATAAGGTATTTTCTAAGATACACTGCATATTAGGATATGTTATAAGGTATTTTCAATGATACACTGCATATTACGTTATATTATAAGGTATTTTCAATGATACACTGCATATTACGTTATATTATAAGGTATTTTCTATGATACACTGCATATTAGGATATGTTATAAGGTATTTTCAATGATACACTGCATATTACGTTATATCGTAAGGTATTTTCAATGATACACAGCATATTACGTTATATTATAAGGTATTTTCATTGATACACTGCATATTACGTTATATTATAAGGTATTTTCAATGATACACTGTATATTACATGGTATTTTCTATGATACACTGCATATTACGTTATATTATAAGGTATTTTCAATGATACACTGCATATTACGTTATATTATAAGGTATTTTCAATGATACACTGCATATTACGTTATATCATAAGGTATTTTCTAAGATACACTGCATATTAGGATATGTTATAAGGTATTTTCAATGATACACTGCATATTACGTTATATTATAAGGTATTTTCAATGATACACTGCATATTACGTTATACTATAAGGTATTTTCTATGATACACTGTATATTAGGATATGTTATAAGGTATTTTCAATGATACACTGCATATTACGTTATATCGTAAGGTATTTTCAATGATACACAGCATATTACGTTATATTATAAGGTATTTTCATTGATACACTGCATATTACGTTATATTATAAGGTATTATCAAAGATACACTACAAATTACGATATGTTACAAGGTATTTTCAATGGTACACTGCATATTACGTTATATTATAAGGTATTTTCAATGATACACTGCATATTACGTTATATTATAAGGTATTTTCAATGATAAACTACGATATATTATAAGGTATTTTCAATGATACACTACATATTACGTTATATTATAAGGTATTTTCAATGATACACTGCATGTTACGTTATATTATAAGGTATTTTCAATGATACACTGCATATTACGTTATATTATAAGGTATTTTCTATGATACACTGCATATTAGGATATGTTATAAGGTATTTTCAATGATACACTGCATATTACGTTATATTATAAGGTATTTTCAATGTAACACTGCATATTACGTTATATTATAAGGTATTTTCAATGATACACTGCATATTACGTTATATTATAAGGTATTTTCTATGATACACTGCATATTAGGATATGTTATAAGGTATTTTCAATGATACACTGCATATTACGTTATATTACATGGTATTTTCTATGATACACTGCATATTACGTTATATTATAAGGTATTTTCAATGATACACTGCATATTACGTTATATTATAAGGTATTTTCAATGATACACTGTATATTACGTTATATTACATCGTATTTTCTATGATACACTGCATATTACGTTATATTATAAGGTATTTTCAATGATACACTGCATATTACGTTATATTATAAGGTATTTTCAATGATACACTGCATATTACGTTATATTACAAGGTATTTTCAATGATACACTGCATATTACGTTATATTATAAGGTATTTTCAATGATACACTGCATATTACGTTATATTATAAGGTATTTTCAATGATACACTGCATATTACGTTATATTATAAGGTATTTTCAATGATACACTACATATTAGGATATGTTATAAGGTACTTTCAATGATACACTGCATATTACGTTATATTATAAGGTATTTTCAATGATACACTGCATATTACGTTATATTATAAGGTATTTTCAATGATACACTGCATATTACGTTATATTATAAGGTATTTTCTATGATACACTGCATATTAGGATATGTTATAAGGTATTTTCAATGATACACTGCATATTACGTTATATTACATGGTATTTTCTATGATACACTGCATATTACGTTATATTATAAGGTATTTTCAATGATACACTGCATATTACGTTATATTATAAGGTATTTTCAATGATACACTGTATATTACGTTATATTACATCGTATTTTCTATGATACACTGCATATTACGTTATATTATAAGGTATTTTCAATGATACACTGCATATTACGTTATATTATAAGGTATTTTCAATGATACACTGCATATTACGTTATATTACAAGGTATTTTCAATGATACACTGCATATTACGTTATATTATAAGGTATTTTCAATGATACACTGCATATTACGCTATATTATAAGGTATTTTCAATGACACACTGCATATTACGCTATATTATAAGGTATTTTCAATGATACACTACATATTACGTTATATTATAAGGTATTTTCAATGATACACTGCATGTTACGTTATATTATAAGGTATTTTCAATGATACACTGCATGTTACGTTATATTATAAGGTATTTTCAATGATACACTACATATTACGTTATATTATAAGGTATTTTCAAAGATACACTACAAATTACGATATGTTATAAGGTATTTTCAATGGTACACTGCATATTACGTTATATTATAAGGTATTTTCAATGTTACACTGCATATTACGTTATATTATAAGGTATTTTCAATGATAAACTACGATATATTATAAGGTATTTTCAATGATACACTACATATTACGTTATATTATAAGGTATTTTCAATGATACACTGCATGTTACGTTATATTATAAGGTATTTTCAATGATACACTGCATATTACGTTATATTATAAGGTATTTTCTATGATACACTGCATATTAGGATATGTTATAAGGTATTTTCAATGATACACTGCATATTACGTTATATTATAAGGTATTTTCAATGTAACACTGCATATTACGTTATATTATAAGGTATTTTCAATGATACACTGCATATTACGTTATATTATAAGGTATTTTCTATGATACACTGCATATTAGGATATGTTATAAGGTATTTTCAATGATACACTGCATATTACGTTATATTACATGGTATTTTCTATGATACACTGCATATTACGTTATATTATAAGGTATTTTCAATGATACACTGCATATTACGTTATATTATAAGGTATTTTCAATGATACACTGTATATTTCGTTATATTACATCGTATTTTCTATGATACACTGCATATTACGTTATATTATAAGGTATTTTCAATGATACACTGCATATTACGTTATATTATAAGGTATTTTCAATGATACACTGCATATTACGTTATATTACAAGGTATTTTCAATGATACACTGCATATTACGTTATATTATAAGGTATTTTCAATGATACACTGCATATTACGCTATATTATAAGGTATTTTCAATGACACACTGCATATTACGCTATATTATAAGGTATTTTCAATGATACACTACATATTACGTTATATTATAAGGTATTTTCAATGATACACTGCATGTTACGTTATATTATAAGGTATTTTCAATGATACACTGCATGTTACGTTATATTATAAGGTATTTTCAATGATACACTGCATATTACAGTTATATTATAAGGTATTTTCTATGATACACTGCATATTAGGATATGTTATAAGGTATTTTCAATGATACACTGCATATTACGTTATATTATAAGGTATTTTCAATGATACACTGCATATTACGTTATATTATAAGGTATTTTCAATGATACACTGCATATTACGTTATATTATAAGGTATTTTCAATGATACACTGTACATTACGTTATATTACATGGTATTTTCAATGATAAACTAAGATATATTAGAAGGTATTTTCAATGATACACTGCATATTACGTTATATTATAAGGTATTTTCAATGATACACTGTATATTACGTTATATTACATGGTATTTTCTATGATACACTGCATATTACGTTATATTATAAGATATTTTCAATGGTACACTGCATATTACGTTATATTATAAGGTATTTTCAAAGATACACTACAAATTACGTTATATTATAAGGTATTTTCAATGATACACTGCATATTACAGTTATATTATAAGGTATTTTCTATGATACACTGCATATTAGGATAGGTTATAAGGTATTTTCAATGATACACTGCATATTACGTTATATTATAAGGTATTTTCAATGATACACTGCATATTACGTTATATTATAAGGTATTTTCAATGATACACTGCATATTACATTATATCATAAGGTATTTTCTAAGATACACTGCATATTAGGATATGTTATAAGGTATTTTCAATGATACACTGCATATTACGTTATATTATAAGGTATTTTCAATGATACACTGCATATTACGTTATATTATAAGGTATTTTCAATGATACACTGCATATTACGTTATATTATAAGGTATTTTCATTGATACACTGCATATTACGTTATATCGTAAGTTATTTTCAATGATACACTGCATATTACGTTATATTATAAGGTATTTTCAATGATACACTGCATATTACGTTATATTATAAGGTATTTTCAATGATACACTGCATGTTACGTTATATTATAAGGTATTTTCAATGATACACTGCATATTACGTTATATTATAAGGTATTTTCAATGATAAACTACGATATATTATAAGGTATTTTCAATGATACACTACATATTACGTTATATTATAAGGTATTTTCAATGATACACTGCATGTTACGTTATATTATAAGGTATTTTCAATGATACACTGCATATTACGTTATATTATAAGGTATTTTCTATGATACACTGCATATTAGGATATGTTATAAGGTATTTTCAATGATACACTGCATATTACGTTATATTATAAAGTATTTTCAATGTAACACTGCATATTACGTTATATTATAAGGTATTTTCAATGATACACTGCATATTACGCCATATTATAAGGTATTTTCAATGATACACTGTATATTACGTTATATTACATCGTATTTTCTATGATACACTGCATATTACGTTATATTATAAGGTATTTTCAATGATACACTGCATATTACGTTATATTATAAGGTATTTTCAATGATACACTGCATATTACGTTATATTACAAGGTATTTTCAATGATACACTGCATATTACGTTATATTATAAGGTATTTTCAATGATACACTGCATATTACGCTATATTATAAGGTATTTTCAATGACACACTGCATATTACGCTATATTATAAGGTATTTTCAATGATACACTGCATATTACGTTATATTATAAGGTATTTTCAATGATACACTGCATATTACGTTATATTACAAGGTATTTTCAATGATACACTGCATATTACGTTATATTATAAGGTATTTTCAATGATACACTGCATATTACGCTATATTATAAGGTATTTTCAATGATACACTGTATATTACGTTATATTACATCGTATTTTCTATGATACACTGCATATTACGTTATATTATAAGGTATTTTCAATGATACACTGCATATTACGTTATATTATAAGGTATTTTCAATGATACACTGCATATTACGTTATATTACAAGGTATTTTCAATGATACACTGCATATTACGTTATATTATAAGGTATTTTCAATGATACACTGCATATTACGCTATATTATAAGGTATTTTCAATGACACACTGCATATTACGCTATATTATAAGGTATTTTCAATGATACACTACATATTACGTTATATTATAAGGTATTTTCAATGATACACTGCATGTTACGTTATATTATAAGGTATTTTCAATGATACACTGCATGTTACGTTATATTATAAGGTATTTTCAATGATACACTGCATATTACAGTTATATTATAAGGTATTTTCTATGATACACTGCATATTAGGATATGTTATAAGGTATTTTCAATGATACACTGCATATTACGTTATATTATAAGGTATTTTCAATGATACACTGCATATTACGTTATATTATAAGGTATTTTCAATGATACACTGCATATTACGTTATATTATAAGGTATTTTCAATGATACACTGTACATTACGTTATATTACATGGTATTTTCAATGATAAACTAAGATATATTAGAAGGTATTTTCAATGATACACTGCATATTACGTTATATTATAAGGTATTTTCAATGATACACTGTATATTACGTTATATTACATGGTATTTTCTATGATACACTGCATATTACGTTATATTATAAGATATTTTCAATGGTACACTGCATATTACGTTATATTATAAGGTATTTTCAAAGATACACTACAAATTACGTTATATTATAAGGTATTTTCAATGATACACTGCATATTACAGTTATATTATAAGGTATTTTCTATGATACACTGCATATTAGGATATGTTATAAGGTATTTTCAATGATACACTGCATATTACGTTATATTATAAGGTATTTTCAATGATACACTGCATATTACGTTATATTATAAGGTATTTTCAATGATACACTGCATATTACATTATATCATAAGGTATTTTCTAAGATACACTGCATATTAGGATATGTTATAAGGTATTTTCAATGATACACTGCATATTACGTTATATTATAAGGTATTTTCAATGATACACTGCATATTACGTTATATTATAAGGTATTTTCAATGATACACTGCATATTACGTTATATTATAAGGTATTTTCATTGATACACTGCATATTACGTTATATCGTAAGTTATTTTCAATGATACACTGCATATTACGTTATATTATAAGGTATTTTCAATGATACACTGCATATTACGTTATATTATAAGGTATTTTCAATGATACACTGCATGTTACGTTATATTATAAGGTATTTTCAATGATACACTGCATATTACGTTATATTATAAGGTATTTTCAATGATAAACTACGATATATTATAAGGTATTTTCAATGATACACTACATATTACGTTATATTATAAGGTATTTTCAATGATACACTGCATGTTACGTTATATTATAAGGTATTTTCAATGATACACTGCATATTACGTTATATTATAAGGTATTTTCTATGATACACTGCATATTAGGATATGTTATAAGGTATTTTCAATGATACACTGCATATTACGTTATATTATAAGGTATTTTCAATGTAACACTGCATATTACGTTATATTATAAGGTATTTTCAATGATACACTGCATATTACGTTATATTATAAGGTATTTTCAATGATACACTGTATATTACGTTATATTACATCGTATTTTCTATGATACACTGCATATTACGTTATATTATAAGGTATTTTCAATGATACACTGCATATTACGTTATATTATAAGGTATTTTCAATGATACACTGCATATTACGTTATATTACAAGGTATTTTCAATGATACACTGCATATTACGTTATATTATAAGGTATTTTCAATGATACACTGCATATTACGCTATATTATAAGGTATTTTCAATGACACACTGCATATTACGCTATATTATAAGGTATTTTCAATGATACACTGCATATTACGTTATATTATAAGGTATTTTCAATGATACACTGCATATTACGTTATATTACAAGGTATTTTCAATGATACACTGCATATTACGTTATATTATAAGGTATTTTCAATGATACACTGCATATTACGCTATATTATAAGGTATTTTCAATGATACACTGTATATTACGTTATATTACATCGTATTTTCTATGATACACTGCATATTACGTTATATTATAAGGTATTTTCAATGATACACTGCATATTACGTTATATTATAAGGTATTTTCAATGATACACTGCATATTACGTTATATTACAAGGTATTTTCAATGATACACTGCATATTACGTTATATTATAAGGTATTTTCAATGATACACTGCATATTACGCTATATTATAAGGTATTTTCAATGACACACTGCATATTACGCTATATTATAAGGTATTTTCAATGATACACTGCATATTACGTTATATTATAAGGTATTTTCAATGATACACTGCATATTACGTTATATTACAAGGTATTTTCAATGATACACTGCATATTACGTTATATTATAAGGTATTTTCAATGATACACTGCATATTACGCTATATTATAAGGTATTTTCAATGACACACTGCATATTACGCTATATTATAAGGTATTTTCAATGATACACTACATATTACGTTATATTATAAGGTATTTTCAATGATACACTGCATGTTACGTTATATTATAAGGTATTTTCAATGATACACTGCATGTTACGTTATATTATAAGGTATTTTCAATGATACACTGCATATTACAGTTATATTATAAGGTATTTTCTATGATACACTGCATATTAGGATATGTTATAAGGTATTTTCAATGATACACTGCATATTACGTTATATTATAAGGTATTTTCAATGATACACTGCATATTACGTTATATTATAAGGTATTTTCAATGATACACTGCATATTACATTATATCATAAGGTATTTTCTAAGATACACTGCATATTAGGATATGTTATAAGGTATTTTCAATGATACACTGCATATTACGTTATATTATAAGGTATTTTCAATGATACACTGCATATTACGTTATATTATAAGGTATTTTCAATGATACACTGCATATTACGATATGATATAAGGTATTTTCAATGATACACTGCATATTACGTTATATCGTAAGGTATTTTCAATGATACACAGCATATTACGTTATATTATAAGGTATTTTCATTGATACACTGCATATTACGTTATATCGTAAGTTATTTTCAATGATACACTGCATATTACGTTATATTATAAGGTATTTTCAATGATACACTGCATATTACGTTATATTATAAGGTATTTTCAATGATACATATGATATTACGCTATATTATAAGGTATTTTCAATGATACAATGCATATTACGTTATATTATAAGGTATTTTCAATTATAAACTACGATATATTAGAAGGTATTTTCAATGATACACTGCATATTACGTTATATTATAAGGTATTTTCAATGATACACTGTATATTACGTTATATTACATGGTATTTTCTATGATACACTGCATATTACGTTATATTATAAGGTATTTTCAATGATACACTGCATATTACGATATGATATAAGGTTTTTTCAATGATACACTGCATATTACGTTATATTATAAGGTATTTTCAATGATACACTGCATATTACGTTATATTACCAGGTATTTTCAATGATACACTGCATATTACGATATGATATAAGGTATTATCAAAGATACACTACAAATTACGATATGTTATAAGGTATTTTCAATGGTGCACTGCATATTACGTTATATTACATGGTATTTTCAATGATTCACTGCATATTACGTTATATTATAATGTATTTTCAATGATACACTGCATATTACGATATGATATAAGGTATTTTCAATGATACACTGCATATTACGTTATATTATAAGGTATTTTCAATGATACACTGCATATTACGTTATATTACCAGGTATTTTCAATGATACACTGCATATTACGATATGATATAAGGTATTATCAAAGATACACTACAAATTACGATATGTTATAAGGTATTTTCAATGATACACTGGATATTACGCTATATTATAAGGTATTTTCAAAGATACACTACAAATTACGATATGTTATAAGGTATTTTCAATGGTACACTGCATATTACGTTATATTATAAGGTATTTTCAATGATACACTGCATATTACGTTATATTATAAGGTATTTTCAATGATAAACTACGATATATTAGAAGGTATTTTCAATGATACACTGCATATTACGTTATATTATAAGGTATTTTCAATGATACACTGCATATTACGTTTTATTATAAGGTATTTTCAATGATAAACTACGATATATTAGAAGGTATTTTCAATGATACACTGCATATTACGTTATATTATAAGGTATTTTCAATGATACACTGCATATTACGATATGATATAAGGTATTTTCAATGATACACTGCATATTACGATATGATATAAGGTATTTTCAATGATACACTGCATATTACGTTATATTATAAGGTATTTTCAATGGTACACTGCATATTACGTTATATTACATGGTATTTTCAATGATACACTGCATATTACGTTATATTATAAGGTATTTTCAATGATACACTGCATATTACGATATGTTATAAGGTATTTTCAATGATACACTGTATATTACGTTATATTATAAGGTATTTTCAATGATACACTGCATATTACGTTATATTATAACGTATTTTCAATGATAAACTACGATATATTAGAAGGTATTTTCAATGATACACTGCATATTACGTTATATTACATGGTATTTTCTATGATACACTGCATATTACGTTATATTATAAGGTATTTTCAATGATACACTGCATATTACGATATGATATAAGGTATTTTCAATGATACACTGTATATTACGTTATATTACATGGTATTTTCTATGATACACTGCATATTACGTTATATTATAAACTATTTTCAATGATACACTGCATATTACGTTATATTATAAGGTATTTTCAAAGATACACTACAAATTACGATATGTTATAAGGTATTTTCAATGATACACTGCATATTACGTTATATTATAAGGTATTTGCAATGATACACTGCATATTACGTTATATTATAAGGTATTTTCAATGATACACTGTATATTACGTTATATTACATGGTATTTTCTATGATACACTGCATATTACGATATATTATAAGGTATTTTCAATGATACACTGCATATTACGTTATATTATAAGGTATTTTCAATGATACACTGCATATTACGATATGTTATAAGATATTTTCAATGATACACTGTATATTACGTTATATTATACGGTATTTTCAATGATACACTGCATATTACGTTATATTATAAGGTATTTTCAATGATAAACTACGATATATTAGAAGGTATTTTCAATGATACACTGCATATTACGTTATATCATAAGGTATTTTCAATGATAACTACGATATATTAGAAGGTATTTTCAATGATACACTGCATATTACGTTATATTATAAGGTATTTTCAATGATACACTGCATATTACGCTATATTAGAAGGTATTTTCAATGATACACTGCATATTACGCTATATTATAAGGAATTTTCAATGATACACTACATATTACGTTATATTATAAGGTATTTTCAATGATACACTGCATGTTACGTTATATTATAAGGTATTTTCAATGATACACTGCATATTACGTTATATTATAAGGTATTTTCTATGATACACTGCATATTAGGATATGTTATAAGGTATTTTCAATGATACACTGCATATTACGTTATATTACATGGTATTTTCTATGATACACTGCATATTACGTTATATTATAAGGTATTTTCAATGATACACTGCATATTACGTTATATTATAAGGTATTTTCAATGATACACTGCATATTACGTTATATTATAAGGTATATTCAATGATACACTGCATATTACGTTATATTATAAGGTATTTTCAATGATACACTGCATATTACGTTATATTATAAGGTATTTTCAATGATACACTGCATATTACGATATGTTATGAGGTATTTTCAATGATACACTGCATATTACGTTATATTACCAGGTATTTTCAATGATACAATGCATATTACGTTATATTATAAGGTATTATCAAAGATACACTACAAATTACGATATGTTATAAGGTATTTTCAATGGTACACTGCATATTACGTTATATTACATGGTATTTTCTATGATACACTGCATATTACGATATATTATAAGGTATTTTCAATGATACACTGCATATTACGTTATATTATAAGGTATTTTCAATGATACACTGCATATTACGATATGTTATAAGGTATTTTCAATGATACACTGTATATTACGTTATATTATACGGTATTTTCAATGATACACTGCATATTACGTTATATTATAAGGTATTTTCAATGATAAACTACGATATATTAGAAGGTATTTTCAATGATACACTGCATATTACGTTATATCATAAGGTATTTTCAATGATAAACTACGATATATTAGAAGGTATTTTCAATGATACACTGCATATTACGTTATATTATAAGGTATTTTCAATGATACACTGCATATTACGCTATATTAGAAGGTATTTTCAATGATACACTGCATATTACGCTATATTATAAGGTATTTTCAATGATACACTACATATTACGTTATATTATAAGGTATTTTCAATGATACACTGCATGTTACGTTATATTATAAGGTATTTTCAATGATACACTGCATATTACGTTATATTATAAGGTATTTTCTATGATACACTGCATATTAGGATATGTTATAAGGTATTTTCAATGATACACTGCATATTACGTTATATTACATGGTATTTTCTATGATACACTGCATATTACGTTATATTATAAGGTATTTTCAATGATACACTGCATATTACGTTATATTATAAGGTATTTTCAATGATACACTGCATATTACGTTATATTATAAGGTATATTCAATGATACACTGCATATTACGTTATATTATAAGGTATTTTCAATGATACACTGCATATTACGTTATATTATAAGGTATTTTCAATGATACACTGCATATTACGATATGTTATAAGGTATTTTCAATGATACACTGCATATTACGTTATATTACCAGGTATTTTCAATGATACAATGCATATTACGTTATATTATAAGGTATTATCAAAGATACACTACAAATTACGATATGTTATAAGGTATTTTCAATGGTACACTGCATATTACGTTATATTACATGGTATTTTCAATGATACACTGCATATTACGTTATATTATAAGGTATTTTCAATGATACACTGCATATTACGATATGTTATAAGGTATTTTCAATGATACACTGTATATTACGTTATATTATAAGGTATTTTCAATGATACACTGCATATTACGTTATATTATAACGTATTTTCAATGATAAACTACGATATATTAGAAGGTATTTTCACTGATACACTGCATATTACGTTATATTATAAGGTATTTTCAATGATAAACTACGATATATTAGAAGGTATTTTCAATGATACACTGCATATTACGTTATATTATAAGGTATTTTCAATGATAAACTACGATATATTAGAAGGTATTTTCAATGATACACTGCATATTACGTTATATTATAAGGTATTTTCAATGATAATCTACGATATATTATAAGGTATTTTCAATGATACACTGCATATTACGATATGATATAAGGTATTTTCAATGATACACTGCATATTACGTTATATTATAAGGTATTTTCAATGATACACTGCATATTACGTTATATTACCAGGTATTTTCAATGATACAATGCATATTACGTTATATTATAAGGTATTATCAAAGATACACTACAAATTACGATATGTTATAAGGTATTTTCAATGGTACACTGCATATTACGTTATATTACATGGTATTTTCAATGATACACTGCATATTACGTTATATTATAAGGTATTTTCAATGATACACTGCATATTACGATATGTTATAAGGTATTTTCAATGATACACTGTATATTACGTTATATTATAAGGTATTTTCAATGATACACTGCATATTACGTTATATTACATGGTATTTTCTATGATACACTGCATATTACGTTATATTATAAGGTATTTTCAATGATACACTGCATATTACGTTATATTATAAGGTATTTTCAATGATAAACTACGATATATTAGAAGGTATTTTCAATGATACACTGCATATTACGTTATATCATAAGGTATTTTCAATGATAAACTACGATATATTAGAAGGTATTTTCAATGATACACTGCATATTACGTTATATTATAAGGTATTTTCAATGATAAACTACGATATATTAGAAGGTATTTTCAATGATACACTGCATATTACGTTATATCATAAGGTATTTTCAATGATAAACTACGATATATTACAAGGTATTTTCAATGATACACTGCATATTACGTTATATTATAAGGTATTTTCAATGATACACTGCATATTACGTTATATTATAAGGTATATTCAATGATACACTGCATATTACGTTATATTATAAGGTATTTTCAATCATACACTGCATATTACGTTATATTATAAGGTATTTTCAATGATACACTGTATATTACGTTATATTACATGGTATTTTCTATGATACACTGCATATTACGTTATATTATAAGGTATTTTCAATGATACACTGTATATTACGTTATATTACATGGTATTTTCTATGATACACTGCATATTACGATATATTATAAGGTATTTTCAATGATACACTGCATATTACGTTATATTATAAGGTATTTTCAATGATACACTGCATATTACGATATGTTATAAGGTATTTTCAATGATACACTGTATATTACGTTATATTATAAGGTATTTTCAATGATACACTGCATATTACGTTATATTATAAGGTATTTTCAATGATAAACTACGATATATTAGAAGGTATTTTCAATGATACACTGCATATTACGTTATATCATAAGGTATTTTCAATGATAAACTACGATATATTAGAAGGTATTTTCAATGATACACTGCATATTACGTTATATTATAAGGTATTTTCAATGATAAACTACGATATATTAGAAGGTATTTTCAATGATACACTGCATATTACGTTATATCATAAGGTATTTTCAATGATAAACTACGATATATTACAAGGTATTTTCAATGATACACTGCATATTACGTTATATTATAAGGTATTTTCAATGATACACTGTATATTACGTTATATTACATGGTATTTTCTATGATACACTGCATATTACGTTATATTATAAGGTATTTTCAATGATACAACCGCATATTACGTTATATTATAAGGTATTTTCAATGATACACTGCATATTACGTTATATTATAAGGTATTTTCAATGATACACTGCATATTACGCTATATTATAAGGTATTTTCAATGATACACTGCATACTACGCTATATTATAAGGTATTTTCAATGATACACTGCATATTACGTTATATTATAAGGTATTTTCAATGATACACTGCATGTTACGTTATATGATAAGGTATTTTCAATGATACACTGCATATTACGTTATATTATAAGGTATTTTCAATGATAAACTACGATATATTAGAAGGTATTTTCAATGATACACTGCATATTATGTTATATTATGAGGTATTTTCAATGATAAACTACGATATATTAGAAGGTATTTTCAATGATATACTGCATATTACGTTATATTATAAGGTATTTTCAATGATAAACTACGATATATTAGAAGGTATTTTCAATGATACACTGCATGTTACGTTATATGATAAGGTATTTTCAATGATACACTGCATATTACGTTATATTATAAGGTATTTTCTATGATACACTGCATATTACGTTATATTATAAGGTATTTTCCATGATACACTGCATATTACGCTATATTATAAGGTATTTTCAATGATACACTGCATACTACGCTATATTATAAGGTATTTTCAATGATACAACTGCATATTACGTTATATTATAAGGTATTTTCAATGATACACTGCATGTTACGTTATATGATAAGGTATTTTCAATGATACACTGCATATTACGTTATATTATAAGGTATTTTCTATGATACACTGCATATTACGTTATATTATAAGGTATTTTCAATGATACACTGCATATTACGTTATATTATAAGGTATTTTCAATGATACACTGCATATTACGTTATATTACAAGGTATTTTCAATGATACACTGCATATTACGTTATATTATAAGGTATTTTCAATGATAAACTACGATATATTAGAAGGTATTTTCAATGATACACTGCATATTACGTTATATTATAAGGTATTTTCAATGATAAACTACGATATATTAGATGGTATTATCAATGATACACTGCATATTACGTTATATTATAAGGTATTTTCAATGATACACTGTATATTACGTTATATTACATGGTATTTTCTATGATACACTGCATATTACGTTATATTATAAGGTGTTTTCAATGATACACTGCATATCACGTTATATTATAAGGTATTTTCAAAGATACACTACAAATTACGATATGTTATCAGGTATTTTCAATGATACACTGCATATTACGTTATATTACATGGTATTTTCAATGATACACTGCATATAACGTTATATTATAAGGTATTTTCAATGATACACTGCATATTACGATATGTTATAAGGTATTTTCAATGATACACTGTATATTACGATATATATAAGGTATTTTCAATGATACACTGCATATTACGTTATATTATAAGGTATTTTCAATGATAAACTACGATATATTAGAAGGTATTTTCAATGATACACTGCATATTATGTTATATTATGAGGTATTTTCAATGATAAACTACGATATATTAGAAGGTATTTTCAATGATATACTGCATATTACGTTATATTATAAGGTATTTTCAATGATAAACTACGATATATTAGAAGGTATTTTCAATGATACACTGCATGTTACGTTATATGATAAGGTATTTTCAATGATACACTGCATATTACGTTATATTATAAGGTATTTTCTATGATACACTGCATATTACGTTATATTATAAGGTATTTTCAATGATACACTGCATATTACGCTATATTATAAGGTATTTTCAATGATACACTGCATACTACGCTATATTATAAGGTATTTTCATGATACACTGCATATTACGTTATATTATAAGGTATTTTCAATGATACACTGCATGTTACGTTATATGATAAGGTATTTTCAATGATTCACTGCATATTACGTTATATTATAAGGTATTTTCAATGATACACTGCATATTACGTTATATTACAAGGTATTTTCAATGATACACTGCATATTACGTTATATTATAAGGTATTTTCAATGATAAACTACGATATATTAGAAGGTATTTTCAATGATACACTGCATATCACGTTATACTATAAGGTACTTTCAATGATAAACTACGATATATTAGAAGGTATTATCAATGATACACTGCATATTACGTTATATTATAAGGTATTTTCAATGATACACTGTATATTACGTTATATTACATGGTATTTTCTATGATACACTGCATATTACGTTATATTATAAGGTATTTTCAATGATACACTGCATATCACGTTATATTATAAGGTATTTTCAAAGATACACTACAAATTACGATATGTTATCAGGTATTTTCAATGATACACTGCATATTACGTTATATTACATGGTATTTTCAATGATACACTGCATATAACGTTATATTATAAGGTATTTTCTATGATACACTGCATATTACGTTATATTATAAGGTATTTTCAATGATACACTGCATATTACGTTATATTATAATGTATTTTCAATGATACACTGCATATTACGTTATATTACAAGGTATTTTCAATGATACACTGCATATTACGTTATATTATAAGGTATTTTCAATGATAAACTACGATATATTAGAAGGTATTTTCAATGATACACTGCATATTACGTTATATTATAAGGTATTTTCAATGATAAACTACGATATATTAGAAGGTATTTTCAATGATACACTGCATATTACGTTATATTATAAGGTATTTTCAATGATACACTGTATATTACGTTATATTACATGGTATTTTCTATGATACACTGCATATTACGTTATATTATAAGGTATTTTCAATGATACACTGCATATCACGTTATATTATAAGGTATTTTCAAAGATACACTACAAATTACGATATGTTATCAGGTATTTTCAATGATACACTGTATATTACGTTATATTACATGGTATTTTCAATGATACACTGCATATAACGTTATATTATAAGGTATTTTCTATGATACACTGCATATTACGTTATATTATAAGGTATTTTCAATGATACACTGCATATTACGTTATATTATAAGGTATTTTCAATGATACACTGCATATTACGTTATATTACAAGGTATTTTCAATGATACACTGCATATTACGTTATATTATAAGGTATTTTCAATGATAAACTACGATATATTAGAAGGTATTTTCAATGATACACTGCATATTACGTTATATTATAAGGTATTTTCAATGATAAACTACGATATATTAGAAGGTATTTTCAATGATACACTGCATATTACGTTATATTATAAGGTATTTTCAATGATACACTGTATATTACGTTATATTACATGGTATTTTCTATGATACACTGCATATTACGTTATATTATAAGGTATTTTCTATGATACACTGCATATTACGTTATATTATAAGGTATTTTCAATGATACACTGCATATTACGCTATATTATAAGGTATTTTCAATGATACACTGCATATTACGTTATATTATAAGGTATTTTCAATGATACACTGCATATTACGCTATATTATAAGGTATTTTCAATGATACACTGCATACTACGCTATATTATAAGGTATTTTCAATGATACACTGCATATTACGTTATATTATAAGGTATTTTCAATGATACACTGCATGTTACGTTATATGATAAGGTATTTTCAATGATTCACTGCATATTACGTTATATTATAAGGTATTTTCAATGATACACTGCATATTACGTTATATTACAAGGTATTTTCAATGATACACTGCATATTACGTTATATTATAAGGTATTTTCAATGATAAACTACGATATATTAGAAGGTATTTTCAATGATACACTGCATATCACGTTATACTATAAGGTATTTTCAATGATAAACTACGATATATTAGAAGGTATTATCAATGATACACTGCATATTACGTTATATTATAAGGTATTTTCAATGATACACTGTATATTACGTTATATTACATGGTATTTTCTATGATACACTGCATATTACGTTATATTATAAGGTATTTTCAATGATACAATGCATATCACGTTATATTATAAGGTATTTTCAAAGATACACTACAAATTACGATATGTTATCAGGTATTTTCAATGATACACTGCATATTACGTTATATTACATGGTATTTTCAATGATACACTGCATATAACGTTATATTATAAGGTATTTTCTATGATACACTGCATATTACGTTATATTATAAGGTATTTTCAATGATACACTGCATATTACGTTATATTATAATGTATTTTCAATGATACACTGCATATTACGTTATATTACAAGGTATTTTCAATGATACACTGCATATTACGTTATATTATAAGGTATTTTCAATGATAAACTACGATATATTAGAAGGTATTTTCAATGATACACTGCATATTACGTTATATTATAAGGTATTTTCAATGATAAACTACGATATATTAGAAGGTATTTTCAATGATACACTGCATATTACGTTATATTATAAGGTATTTTCAATGATAACACTGTATATTACGTTATATTACATGGTATTTTCTATGATACACTGCATATTACGTTATATTATAAGGTATTTTCAATGATACACTGCATATCACGTTATATTATAAGGTATTTTCAAAGATACACTACAAATTACGATATGTTATCAGGTATTTTCAATGATACACTGTATATTACGTTATATTACATGGTATTTTCAATGATACACTGCATATAACGTTATATTATAAGGTATTTTCTATGATACACTGCATATTACGTTATATTATAAGGTATTTTCAATGATACACTGCATATTACGTTATATTATAAGGTATTTTCAATGATACACTGCATATTACGTTATATTACAAGGTATTTTCAATGATACACTGCATATTACGTTATATTATAAGGTATTTTCAATGATAAACTACGATATATTAGAAGGTATTTTCAATGATACACTGCATATTACGTTATATTATAAGGTATTTTCAATGATAAACTACGATATATTAGAAGGTATTTTCAATGATACACTGCATATTACGTTATATTATAAGGTATTTTCAATGATACACTGTATATTACGTTATATTACATGGTATTTTCTATGATACACTGCATATTACGTTATATTATAAGGTATTTTCTATGATACACTGCATATTACGTTATATTATAAGGTATTTTCAATGATACACTGCATATTACGTTATATTATAAGGTATTTTTCAATGATACACTGCATATTACGTTATATTACAAGGTATTTTCAATGATACACTGCATATTACGTTATATTATAAGGTATTTTCAATGATAAACTACGATATATTAGAAGGTATTTTCAATGATACACTGCATATTACGTTATATTATAAGGTATTTTCAATGATAAACTACGATATATTAGAAGGTATTTTCAATGATACACTGCATATTACGTTATATTATAAGGTATTTTCAATGATACACTGTATATTACGTTATATTACATGGTATTTTCTATGATACACTGCATATTACGTTATATTATAAGGTATTTTCAATGATACACTGCATATTACGTTATATTATAAGGTATTTTCAAAGATACACTACAAATTACGATATGTTATCAGGTATTTTCAATGATACACTGCATATTACGTTATATTACATGGTATTTTCAATGATACACTGCATATAACGTTATATTATAAGGTATTTTCAATGATACACTGCATATTACGATATGTTATAAGGTATTTTCAATGATACACTGTATATTACGATATATTATAAGGTATTTTCAATGATACACTGCATATTACGTTATATTATAAGGTATTTTCAATGATAAACTACGATATATTAGAAGGTATTTTCAATGATACACTGCATATTATGTTATATTATGAGGTATTTTCAATGATAAACTACGATATATTAGAAGGTATTTTCAATGATACACGGCATATTACGTTATATTATAAGGTATTTTCAATGATACACTGTATATTACGTTATATTACATAGTATTTTCTATGATACACTGCATATTACGTTATATTATAAGGTATTTTCAATGATACACTGCATATTACGATATGATATAAGGTATTTTCAATGATACACTGCATATTACGTTATATTATAAGGTATTTTCTATGATACACTGCATATTACGTTATATTATAAGGTATTTTCAATGATACACTGCATATAACGTTATATTATAAGGTATTTTCAATGATACACTGCATATTACGTTATATTACAAGGTATTTTCAATGATACACTGCATATTACGTTATATTATAAGGTATTTTCAATGATAAACTACGATATATTAGAGGTATTTCAATGATACACTGCATATTACGTTATATTATAAGGTATTTTCAATGATAAACTACGATATATTAGAAGGTATTTTCAATGATACACTGCATATTACGTTATATTATAAGGTATTTTCAATGATACACTGTATATTACGTTATATTACATGGTATTTTCTATGATACACTGCATATTACGTTATATTATAAGGTATTTTCAATGATACACTGCATATTACGTTATATTATAAGGTATTTTCAATGATAAACAC